>JAZHYW010004263.1:0-25148 GCA_037355805.1 Ixodes ricinus
CAGCGTGGGCCGAACCGTGCACGTTGTTCGCCTCCTGTGCCACGGTTTCTCGTCGCCAGTGTCACGACCTTTCTAGAACGTGGACGAAGGAGGGCCGAAGCACCCGCCGAGAGAGAGACGACTTGCAGCCTGGTTGGGGGGGGGGGTGGGCGATGACTGACTGGGGCGGGGGGGGGGGGGGTGTCGTGATGTGGGGAGGGCAGGGTTAGCTTTGCCAAAAGTGCAAGCGTTGTTCCGCCCTGGGATAGGAGGAGAGGAAAAAGGTGGGGCATAAATAGAAAAAAAAAGAAAAAAAGAAAAAAGCATTTATGTCTCAGTGAGCCAGTTTGCGAGTCCGGACTGGGCTGGAGGCACTCAGCGGAAGAGCAGGAGGGGCGTCATAGGTGCTTTGCTAGGCCGGTCTCTCGTAGAAAACCCAGTAGGAGGGACTGTATGAACCGTCTTCTACGCCTGGGACCTTCAGGAAAAACTACGTCCGATGCTGTCGTTGGTCGGATGTGTTGCGAGGATAGGGCGGAAAGAAACGTCCTCCGAGCTTCCTCATGAAGGGGGCAAGCCCAGACTATATGAGCCTCGTCCTCGGTGACCGCACACCGCTGACAGAGCGGAGTGTCTCTGCGTCCAAACCGGTGGAGGAGCCTCCCTGTGTATGCGCTCCCAGTTCTAAGACGAAAGAGCAGCGTCGCGTCGGACCGTTTTAACCCCTGGGTCAAGCAAGGTGGCCGCTTTGAGCTGCCCCAGGGGGAAAGGTTCGAGAAGAAATCCTGGATGGCTTGCTGGTATCGTCTGGGATCAGGAGGCGCCATTAGCGTGGGAGAGAGGTCGTGGGCACGTGAGGCTATGCGGTCCACGATCTCGTTTCCGCGGAGGCCCACATGGGACGGGACCCACTGGAGCGAGATGGAGTGTCCATGTTCTTCAAGCTGGCGGGCTACCCGTCTCACCTCGTTGGCAGTGGGGCATGGGCCAGGCTTGCGTATGCGCTGAATACCTCCACGGGAGTCCGTGAAGACAACGATTAGTTGTGGAGGCAATGACATCGTCGCAGCCAGGGCTTCCGTGATTGCCAGCAGTTCGGCGGTCGTGGACGACACCATGTGGGTAGTGCGGGCGCTCCAGTCTTTTTGTAAGTCCGGGATGTGGAAGGCTGCCGTGCTGCTTTGCCGAACCCTGTCCACCGATCCGTCCGTGTAGATGTGGAGGTGCCGGGGGTACCTTGCTGCTAGCTGTTCTTGTGCAGCTGCTTTGAGAACCGGAAGGGGCGTGTTGGCCTTCTTGCGAACGCCGGGTAGGAATTCTACTAACTGCAGGCCTGCCTTCCAGACTGGGGCGGCGTGCGCACCACGGCGTTTATTGGCGCGGTGACCAATGTTGCCCGCCGAGGCTGGCGGCCATCGACGGGTGGACTGGAGGGGGCGCTATGTACTTGTCACAACTTTCTTGAGAACATCTAAAGTACATTATTCACAAATCAAACTCCATCCCACTACAGCCTGGACAATGTCGATCAGCAGGGATGTTTTCGCCCCTTTTACATACCGTACATTCAGGTAAAATGTTTGCAACGCAAGCACCCAACAAATCAGCCTCGCACTACTTGGCGCTGCTGACGCCAAATACTGCAAAGGATAGTCGTGATTTTGTGGCAGAGACTGGAGAGCCAGGAGGATTGGGATCTGGAGAGCCAGGAGGATTGGACGAGTGCGGTCGTGTTTTGGGCGCTCCGTGTTTTCGACGTGGAAGACGCCTTGGCACGGACGGACTGCTGGGCCAGAATACCCTCTGAGCTTCTGGGTGAGAAACGCATGTCTCATTGTAATATTCGGAGACGACAGGAACGTTTTTTCGATTGATTTATATCGCACAAACGAGTGAAGAAACCGGTGGGAACTAGGCCTAACGCTCAGGCCTAACGCGGCCATGCCGCCGCAACAGGACGAGGATATGGCTAGAGACGAAGATCGTTCTAGAATGCACGACGAGAATATTCGTCGGTATCTCGAGGACCTAGCGAAGCAAAAAAAGGAAGAAGTGGACGCGGACAACGCAGCTAAAGAGGCGGGATGGCAAACTGCCAGGAGTCGAAAGTACAACCGCAAGCTGAAGAAGGAGTTCACCGCGGCGGCTAAAAAGGATAGCCGAACTCACACGATCATACTGAGGGTACGTGAACTAAACGTCAACGGCCTCTCGAGAGGACATCTTTTAGGCGAAATCGCTAAAGCTGCAGGAGTGCAGGTTGCGGAAGCTTTCGCGGAGGACAGCCTATATATAAACAGCGCAAGCAACACAATCTCCATTCGCACGGACAACTCTGAGCGAGCAGGCAGGTACGTCGAGATCAAGGAGATCATAAGCAACAACAAGAAGATAGAAGTCCACGGACATGGAGCCACCCCGGGCGAATTTCAGCGAATAGTACTGACTAACGTGTACTACCCGACGGACGTAGTCGACGAAGCCGAACTGTTGAAGCACATGGTCAACTGCAACAAGCACACGGTGATCGTAGACGTGAAACGGATGGGAAGATCGATCCTGATTACCTTGGGAACAAGCAAGCTCCCCGCGTACATCAAGTTCTTCGGAGGAGTGTTCCCCTTCCACATCTACCGAGAAACCAAGAGAGCATGCATGAAATGCTGGAGATTAGGACACAGAATGGACGTATGCCCCGAGAAGGACAACGGAAGGTGCCCCAACTGTGGGGAATTTCACGAACACCCGCCAAGAGTCAGAGGTATAAGAACGGAATACACGTGCACTCCTCGCTGCCTCATATGTGATGGTCAGCATTACACCGCCTGCAGAGAATGCAAGCAAAGATACGTAGAATTTCAGACGCCACGAGAAGCGAGAGAAAGAACCCTACCGAAGAAGACAGACTTCACTGCAACTCTGCCAGGACAAGAACCCAAGGGAGAAACTGCGCCCAAACCCAAGGAGGGATATGCGCAAGCACTCCGCAAGCAAGAAACTGACAAGAAGGAAACGGAAGTGGATAAGCTCCGCAAGGAGATGGAAAGGAAATTCGACGCCATGCGCATAGAGTATCAAACTCTAAAGAGGGAAAAGCTTGCTGCGGAGAGGGAAATCCAGGAACTTCGACAAAAGCTCCAAGAAGCCACGACCCCGCAGCGACAAGAAGCCGGACCATCTGAAATGCAGAAGCAGCCAGTGACACGGGACCCGAGAAAGAAGGCGGCACCAGTGACGCAAATGGAAACCGAAGACGCACAATCCGAAGTACGTGTTGCCAAGAAACGAAGAAGCAGAGCCGACTCCGAAAGCACGGACGTGTCGGTATGCACGGATGCAGAGGATGGCTCGAACACACGCAAGAGGACGGACGAATTGTACGCAATGATGCGAGACGTGATCAAGGGAATGTCCGCTCTGAACGACAGTGTGAGCACTCTGCAGAACGATGTGAGCGCTCTAAAGAACACTGTGATCGCACTACAGAGCTCGTGCGAGGAAAGATTCCGCAAGATTGAGACGCACATAGGACTGATACCGTCAGCGTCACACGCCCAAAATGGAAGGTAGCGGCGGACTCAAGATCTGGCAGTGGAATGCGGGTGGTCTTGGTACCAAGATCAACTCGCTCAAGATGATACTGATGGACAGCAAGCCACCACCCGATATATTGGCACTTCAAGAAACGGATACGAACGGCAGTATACCCGGATACGACAGGTTTGACACGGAACAAGGCACAACGGGGAAAAACATTTGCACGTTCGTCAGGCGAGACTTGGCCGTCAAAAAGCACACAGTCTCGATGGACGGACCCACTAAACTCATAGTCACCGAAATTCTCCCCAAACGCAAAAAGCAACGAAGTCTGTTCATATGCAACATGTACTCCAGCCCGAAAGACACATCTGCGGAATGCGCGCAAGTTTTCAAAGCACTCAATCCACTGCTAGTAGATAACGCCGCCATAGTGTTAGGGGACTTTAATGCGCACCACACACTATGGGGGTATAGAACGGACTCAGTCAAAGGCAAAGCAATCATAGATGCAGCAGACAGGTACAACGCAGTCCTACTCAACGACGTAACGTACCCCACAAGAATAGGCAACAGCGTGCAAAGAAATACTACGCCGGATCTTGCCTTCTCGGTCAACCTGGAAGATGTCGTCTGGAAGAACACGCAAGAGAATTCAGGGAGCGACCACTATATCATTGAAGTTCAGGCTACGCTTCCGGGCTACGCTCCACACAAGGCAAGAATACAACCCTGCGTAGACTGGGACAAGTTCCGACGAGAGCGCGAAAACAGAGTCTTCACAAGCATCGAGGAATGGAGCGCCACGGTTGTAGAAGACGCGGCGAACGCAACGAGGCAGGTCGAAAACCCCACGCAAGCAGAAACCATCGACTCCAGACTCGGAAATATGTTAGAAGCGTATTATTCTTTATACAACAGATGGAAGAGCACTGGTAAACGATACAGCAAGCTGAGGAAAAGAGCGTCAAGGTTATACAAAGACATTGAAGACTATGCCAAACAGCTAAACCACCAGAAATGGCAGCAAGTATGCGACGAAGCGCAGAACATGCTCCACACGAAGAGCCCGTGGCATCTGTTTCGCAAGATACTGGCCCCGGAAAACACCAAGTCGGAAACGCAAAAACTTCTCATCAAGTTAATGAGAGACTATGTGGGAAACACGGAAGACCTCATTGCCGACCTTCACGCCAGATACCTAGACGCTCCACCGGAAGCAGGGGCAAATGACGTAAGCTACTCAGGAAACAGCAACCCGTTATTAGACGCTCCAATCAAGGAACACGAAATAAGACGGGCACTAGCTAAACTCAAGGTTTCCTCTGCCCCTGGAGAAGACAAAGTCAACAACAGAATGCTAAAGAACCTGGACGACAATTCAGTGCGGTGCCTCACTAATTACTTTAACGATATCTGGACATCAGGAGTCATTCCAAAGGCCTTCAAACACGCGACGGTGTGTTTCATCCCCAAGCCCGGCAAGCCTCTGACCATCGACAATCTAAGACCAATCTCACTCACCTCGTGCGTGGGCAAGGTACTAGAACGCATCATACAAACAAGGATTCAAGAGTACTTGGAAGAACACAACCTATTCACGGAGCACATGTTTGGATTTCGAAAACACCTATCCACGCAAGATGTGCTTCTCCAACTCAAGGAAGGTGTACACAAGCAGAAATGGACAGCACTAGCTGCACTCGACCTTAGAAAGGCCTTTGATCGAGTCTCTCACGTCGCCATCCTACGACAAGTGTCTGCACTCAACCTGGGCGAGAGAACATTCAACTACATCAGGGATTTCTTACAGAACAGGACGGCCAAAATACAACTAGAAGGAGAGCTAACCGACGAATTAGAAGTCAACAAAGGAAGAGGAACACCCCAGGGATCGGTAATATCGCCGCTACTCTTTAATTTGATAATGATCCCCATGTCAAGGAAGCTTCAAGAAGTTGAAGGACTCAAACATGCAGTGTACGCCGATGATATAACACTCTGGACAGCTCTGCCGTCACCGTCTAGAAACAACGTTATAAACGCTGGCATAAAGATTGTACGACAAGAAGCGAAAGAGGCTGGACTCGAATGTGCCACCGATAAATCAGTGCTACTAGTCCGGACATCAAAGAATCGCAAGTTAAGGGAGAACGAAGAATTCTACATCAAACTACAGAGGATGG
The DNA here is from genome assembly GCA_037355805.1 of Ixodes ricinus. Taxonomy (NCBI): domain Eukaryota; kingdom Metazoa; phylum Arthropoda; class Arachnida; order Ixodida; family Ixodidae; genus Ixodes; species Ixodes ricinus. The sequence goes on from JAZHYW010004263.1 coordinate 5,703, forward strand.
ACATTCCACGAGCGGATCAAGTAAAGATTTTGGGGATGATAGTATCTATCGAGGATCGAAACAGAGAAGCGCTCACCAAATTAAGGAAGCAGGCGGATAATGTCGCGCGACTCATAAGGCGCACATCCAAAAGAAGTTACGGACTCAGAGAAAGTGGAACGTGTAGGCTAGTGCACGCCTTCACATTAAGTAGAATAATGTACGCTGCACCCTACATGAACTTAAAGAAGGCAGAGGAAGACTCCCTAGATGTCATTATAAGAAGATCTTTCAAGGCTGCGTTGGGGATTAGTCAGAAAACATCCAACGACGGCCTCGATCAAATGGGGATACACAACACTTTCGATGAAATGAGAAAGGCACAAAGACAGGTGCAAATCCAGCGACTATCCCAAACCCGAACTGGAAGGCGGGTCCTACAGGACATAGGTGTTTTACTAATGGAACAGGAAAAGAAGGAGAAACACCCTATACGACAAGAATGGACTGACACAGTACGGAGTATTCCCCTTCCGAAGAATATGAGCTCGGCGCACAACTCAGGACGAAGGCTAGCTAGAGCCAAAGCTCTGAACAAGCTGCACGAAGGAAAGGTGCACATCTTCCACGCCGATGCTGGACCCTATCCAGGCAGGCCAGGAAAATTTGTAATAGCAGTACACAATGCGAGACAAGATTCAATGGCCACAATCAGCGCCAAGTCGATAGAGGAAGCCGAGGAAGCAGCCATCGCCCTTGCGAGAGTACAAGCAGCAAGAAGAGGAGAAATGTACGCCATCGTCACAAGCGACTCCAAGAAAGCCATCACCAATACAAGTTTGGGAAGAGTTGGACTAGCAGCATACAAGCTTTACGCAAGAGCCCGGATCAGCAAAGAAGCAAACCATTCGTTAACCTGGGTGCCCGGACACTCCGGGCACACAGGAAACGAAACGGCCCACATGCTGGTGGCACGCGGTCTTCATCTCCGTACTACTGGCAGAATGGGCCTCCCCACGACACATGGGGACCATAACTACAGCGCCTCGACAAACACAATGGGGCCTGCAGATTATGGTGAAATCCTCGAGAGACTCCGGCTACGAAGACAGACGTTGGCAGCTCCACACAAGAAGCTCAGCCGACTCCAAGAAAGTGACTGGAGAAGACTCCAACTTCGAAACAACACCACTCCCCACATACTAAAGAGGTCCTGGCCAGACCTCTTTAGTGGCAAGTGTGAAGACTGCGGCAACCAGGAAGAAGGAACCTGGCGGCACGTGTACTGGGAATGCCCTGCAAACCCGCTACCTGCCACCCTCCGCATAGAAGATGGCCTACCGATATGGGAAACCTTACTGGCCGCCGAAGACATCGGCACGCAACTGGAAGTCATCTCCAGGGCGCAGAAGATCGAAGACAAGTGGAAGAAACGCCTATGCATGAGACAGTCCCATACCCCCAACCCTTCGAACCCGTAAACTAGACTTCGGTCTATTGTTTGGTTCAATAAAGTTCTCAACAACAACAACAGGATAGTCGTCGGTGCGAATTTTTACCTCCGCCCATAAGGGCCACGTTTCCAACTGCCCCAAGGCCCTCCCAACCGCGTAAGCTTCAGCGTTCGATTACTAACCTCCGAGTTTAGGGAGCAGTTAGTTTTTTTACTGAGAAACGCCACAGGGTACTTTTCCCCATCATCTGCACTCTATCTGATGCGTCAGTGGACAGAACAACAGGTTGAATGGCATCTAGCGCTCTCATAACCGGAACTTCCCCCAGAAGACGTTTTGCTTGTTCCTCCTCGTCACCCCACGGTAACGCGTTCGGAGTCCTGTCTCCAGTTCAAACGGTCAATGGCAACAAAACTTCATCATAGTTCGAAATGTAGTCTCAATAACAGTTCATCAGCTGTTCTGCTGTTCAGCTCTTTTTCCGTCTTAGGCCTCACCATGGTTTGAATCGCCTTGACACGAACCGGGTCAGGGGCAAGCCTCCCGAAGCCGATCTGGTGGCCTAGGTACATGTAGAGATGGGTCGCTCAGGAGCGAGCCGGATCTTCTGAGCCGCTCTTTTTAAAGAGCGAGTGAGCCGTGGCTCAGTAAAAGTGAGCGGCGGTTCTTTTGGGAGCCGGTTCTCTCTCGTTCAGTCAGCCGTGCCGAGTCCCGAGTCAGAGCCGGGTCAGGGCTGGGCATTGGTCGGGTCTTTTGCCGGGTGCGATTTGCACGCCATCTATTAGTAGTGCGGGAAAGCAACTTCATTCCGTTCCTGCTGCCATGACGACGAAAACAGCCTTTTTGTTGACAAAAGTGGCACCTTCCTGCTAGGGCCGTAACTGAATGGGGCTTTGGCGCTAGCGTCGACGGAGCCTCTGCGGAGCCTATGGTAGCCATGCGGAGATTAACCCCTCATTGGTTCACGGCTTGCCTTCACCTCGAGCTCGCTCACATGCTGTTATGCCTGATTACCCGCTTCGAAAGAAACGCCAACGAATGTCTTCAAGCACTTCGTTTAACTCTTTCCTGCCCGCGCCTATTCCCATCGATAGCCCACTATCGACAGTACGGTTCCGGGACATCTACGGGCACGGCTCAGTGAACGAGAGAGAGCGGACTTTCTCTCTCCGAAAGAACCACGGCTCACTCGTTCTTTAAAGGAGCGGCTCAAAAAGATCCGGCTCGCTCCTGAGCGACCCAGTCACCGAAGTGAGCCGGTGAGCCGTTCAAATGTGCCGGTTCATTTCAGTGAGCTGAGCCGTTCCGAGCCGCTCACTGAAGTGAACCGTTTGGCCCATCTCTAGGTACATGACCATTCCCTTAGCAAACCTGCATTTGGACAGCTTTACCGTGAGCCCCACGCGACTCGGCAAATACTTTACTCAAGGTTTCGAGAACGCTCTTTACATGCAAAAGGTAGTCTTCCCACTTACACGAATACACTGCGATGTCATCGTTATATGCGCCTGCACATTTTCTGTGTGCTGTAGCAGCTTTTTGTCTTGGTCCCCCCGTTTCAGTGATGAGACAAAATAAAGATTTATTTATTATTATTATTATCACACGCTGAAACGTTGCCGCTGAATTTTTAACCCATAGGGCATAACTGTCCAAGCGTACTGTTCACGATTGGTCACGAATGCCATAAACCTCTGGGACCGTTCTTCAACAGGTCCGGTACCGTAGTTATGTACGACGCCTTCGCGACCAACCAGATAATTTCGGTTGCACTATTCATAGGGGAGGCATCGACTTGAGTGATTGCGTTCAATTACCTCTAACCGATGCACAATCTCACGCCCATCCTGCTTCGATAGGCACACCACAGGGTGAGAAAAGCTCTGACTCAACTGGTTAGATCATCCCCCACTCTAGAAGCTGTTCAATCTGATTTTCTACTCCCGCTCTCATTTTTATCGGCACCCTATAAGCATATATCTTCTTTTGTTGTAAGCCTTCAATAGTCTTATCTTGTGCAATCCCTTTGCACACTTTTCTGAGCTCTCAGAAAAGACATGCACGGCTGCTAGCACCACGATATTCATCTCTTTTTCCTCCGCGGTCTTCTGTGACCCAGCTTCATCTTTTCCCCGCCCGTATGTTGGGAGTTCCTCCACCGAACCGAAGTCGTAGATTGTGTGGCGACCCAAATCTATGCAGCAACTCCTGTGTAGCTCGGCCGGGGAAGTTAGTGCCCTGATCGGGCGATACGGTTTCTGGCACTCCCATTTGCGCGAATATTTCAACCAGCGCGGCACACACCTGCCTTGTTAGCGATCTGATACAAACTTCGCTGCTCCAAACCAATATCTTGCCTACTACAAAACCTGCTACAAAAGGTCGAATTCCCTTTTCCGCCTCCGAAATTGCTGTGGCAGTGCCCAAGATTATGGTGATAAAATGCTATTTTATCACCACATTTCCTGGCGGTAAAAGCGTGCCGACGTGAGGCTGCCGCAGTTCGTAAATAGCAAAGAACACTGCAGAGTCTCGCTATCTCGTGTAAAAACACTTTTGGACTTTTTATATGCGCTAATTCTCGTAGAAATAAGGCGTTCTGCTGAGCTAGGTCATCGCCTGTGCCTTTGTCTGCACTGCAGACATTTGTGAGCCGGAGTTAGCTGCCAGCGGTGGTGAAATGCATGGGGTGGCCCACAATGTGGGCGCGTAAGGGATGCTGAACCGAAATCTGGATTCCACAAAACACGCGACAAAAGCGTGCAACGGGATGCTACAAACACCAAAACATCACTCATACAGCGATATCTCAAACGGATGGCCGTATCTTTTTTTTTTTTAAAGGAGGCGCATTGGACAGAAATGTTCACGTTATATAAACTTGAGGAAGAAAACGAGAAAGCGACGGACAACCACAGTTTGTGGTTGTCCGTCCTTTCTCGTTTTCTTCCTCAATTCCTCAAGTTTAATTGTCCTATACCAACCCGCTCGTCCTGTCCTCACTCCGTTCAAGTCATGTTTCTCCGAGAAGAGAGAGGGAACGGCCTCGCGTCTTCTCCGCCTCGCCGCCTTGAGGGAGCGAAGCGAAGAGAGGAGGAAACTAGGTATCTTGACGTCACGCGCCTCGTCGGCCTGGTTCAGTCTCGACCTCTTTTTCTCAAAATACGGCCGTCCATTCGAGATATCGCCTTACGAGTAGTGTTTTAGAGATTGTAGCGTCCCGCCTACATCTCCTGCATTGTTTTTTCTGAAATCCAAATTTCGGTTCACCATCTTTTTAAACACATAATTATAATGATAATTCAAATTCTCTGCTTCGGAGGACACATACTGCCATCTCCCGGGAAGAGTGCTTAGCTTTCACTTTGATGAACAGCGGGTTTGTCACATCTCCACTAAAAAACAAAGTCATAAAAATGAAAGAAAAAAAGCTGGATAGTTATAGTTATTCATGGTGGAAAGCCTGACACTCCGGCAAACAAATGTCTTCTAAACCTTAGCTTGGAAGCTTTGAAATCCTTATAAAAACATTTATCAACTTGGAAACCGGACATTGTCACATTGTCAACTTTTCAAAGAGGAAACGACACAGAACATACAAAACAAAATAGACCAAACGCTCAGAAACCCCCAAAAAATGCATGCGACAAATCAGAAAAAAATAAATAAATCACACTTTGCAGTTAAGAGGGTATGAAAAATGTCACCCGTGATCAATATTACGTAGTTGAAGTTGAGGCATTGTCGTACTCAAGCGTTGGTCCTTATCTGCTAATACACAATAAACATATTTCCTTACCTTTCACGCAGTGTGATCTTTGTTGCTTTTTGCTCAACAAAACACCAAATATTTAATAAATATTTCCTTATCTGCGGGATGCAGGTAGTCAGAATAAATATAGGCAATTTTCGTTTTGCAAGCTATTTTATTTCGAGTAAACTAACCAATGAAAAGTTCTCCGGTGAAATGTCCAGTTTCATTTTGCCTGCGTTTTGTCCTATGTTTGTATTCCATGTCCCTCTTTCGTTATCGTAAATTAGAAACCAACACGGTCAACCGTCTACAGGATGATTGAGTTCATCCCTATTCCTCAGGATTTTAATACAGCAGTACATATATTGAGTGACTCTTTGTGATAGGGGTGCCATAAGTTATTTCCTCAAAATTTAAGTTTTATACCGCCATGACTTTCATGCCAATATTTTATAAGAGCCTTAGCTCAGGCAAGATAAATTTCATCCAGAGTCCGCATTAAATGAAGGAGAGTTTGAAGGCTAACGTGATGAATTTGTGTGTGCAACAACTTAAACTGTTCTCGTAAAGCTGAATCCTTACCCATTCAAAAAACGATTCATGATTTGAGAATATTTACCTCATCAAACGCTAACTTAGACATAAAGTTTTAACAACTTTCTGGTCTTAATAGCACGCACATTTTTTTTCGTAGTCTACCCTGATACATACGAGTAAAGTGCATTTTGTGGGAGCATATGTAGCGCAAAACTGCGACAGCTGTCGACCAAACTGCACGACTACCCCACAGCTGTCTCGAGTTTCAGAAAGATGAGGCTCGCAGTATTTTATTAATAGCTTGTAGATAACAAGGCCGCACTGTTGAATTTCTTTACGTCACCAAATGGAGGGAGCCCAGCGTGTACCACATACCGGACACGGGTGCAGAGTTAGCGTTTGACTGAAGGCTCGTGTCGCCACTGATTGAACACGAGTGCCAGCGAGACACTAACGCAGCAGTGTGTCAAATCTGTGGCACACGCAGGCCTTCGTTAGACGACGTACAGAATCCTGCACTGGGGCCTTGTCATCAAGGGGTGTTCTATTCGCGGCGGGGTTGTGAGAGGAGAGAGAAACAGATAGGGGCACCCTCTCCCTGTACGTGCTGCAAACAAGACCGAGAAGCCCAGGATGTGATAAAGCCACGGAGTAACTGATAAGTGCACCCTTCAACCAGAGCCTTGCCTTCAGCGAGAGTCGTTTTGTGTGGTGGGGCGGCTGTGCAGAATGGAAGCCATGTGTTGCATCTCGATACTGCTGACGGCTCGCGCTCGTAGCCGTGTTGGCGGTTGCCTGGTATTGGTTTCGATACTGGGCCGACGCCTGCTGGAGCCTCGTTTGGGCAGAACGTTTCGGTGCATCTCCGGGTACGTGGCCTTTGTTTTTCGGGTCTCGGGGCAGGGGCGTGACTCGATCCCTGGGATGAGGACAGAGATTATTCCCGGCTTAGATTCATACCCTTTTCGATCTGGATGAGCACCTTTCCAGTGTGCGATCGTGCAGAACCCTGCCACACGATGAAAGTAAAAGAATTAAAATTTTCAATGAACAATGGGCGCACAAACACGAAGTATCAAACATAACTGAAATTTATTCTCGAATGCAGCTGAAACAGGGAACTATAACGTGAATAAGACTGCGAGTCCGACCTAAAGGTTGGCCTTTGAGGCTTTCACCTTATCGTTCTTCGGTCTTATTGTTAGTCTAGGTGGGAGGAAGTTTCGGAGGAAGACACGACGGGCGCCATTGTCATTGCCTCAGCATAGGGCAGACGTAATTGTTTTTGTCCCAGGACAAGACCGGCGGAATTTTCCTTGTCTCAGGACACGGCAGGCGGGATTGTCCGTTATGGCCAGAAATTTGCGACGGGCGCTTCTAATTCACTTATCTGTCCCCACGTGGCGTGTTCGCCATTAACGTTTACGCCATGTGAAAATTCCCATCAAAGCCGAGTGTGTACCGAGTGAACCGAAAATAACTTCAAAGATAAAAAAAGATGAGATAATGAGTGTCTTGCGGATGCAACATACTGATAACTTTATAATTCTCACTTACCATTTCATGGCAATACTGCGATCAAAGGAAGTAGATTGGAACTCAAAAACAATTTCGGAGAAGTCATCGCACACACTTCTATAGTTCTCATAAACTCCTTTTGAAAGACTGCCCTCTGATGGCAGCTGTGGAATCCCTGCACAATGGCGGACTGAAACCGAAACTTCAAGGCACGCTTTATCCGTTTGGTTGAATTAAAAGGCAAAAACACACCCACAGAAGAAGGTAATGAACGCAGTGACGTTGCACTTTCGACGCTGTTTGATTGGCTCGTTGGCTCCTAGCGTTGACCGCGCTCCGAAGTTTCGTATTTGATAGAATGACTTGCACGTTCCTCGATGTCGGTTGTTCCGCCATTGTGCAGTGGTTCCGAACTTCTAATAATCGCCACGTGACTTACGAAAGGCGTATATAGTTGTCTTGGTGTGCGATATAGTTAGGTACGTTCAGAGGCAACTGTGTTTTAAGTATGGGCCATGCAGCGCACGCTGTTAGTGGTTGATTCCGTAGGGGACGTATATGAGGATGTATTGTCAGCTAATCTATTTCAGGCACATAATTTTCTACGCGTTGATTTATATCCCATTTCCGCCTGGTGCAATTTTATTACAAAACAAGTGCAGAATAATAGTTAAAAAAAGAAGAAAATCAACGCTTAATGAGGAAAACTCGTGCCTACAAACTTAAAGAGAAAGGTGCCACGCAGCCTGGATCGGCAACGGAAGGGTTACCGATCGAAGCTGGGAAGTAACGCTACTTTCATACAGGCGGCATGCTCAGGAATGTCCCGGACAATGTTTTGGCATATATGGAAGCGTTACTAAATAAACTTTCAGCTGAGTTTGAGACGACGCCACCCAGTCTCAGGTGGTTCAAGAAAATGGCGAAGAGAACTAAATATGGTTGAAAAAACCCCGAGACTGCGGGTAAACGACACAACGCTAAAAAGTATCTAAAAGATACTTTTTAGTGTTGTGTCATTTACCCGCAGTTTCGGTTTTTTTCAACCATGTGCAATGTACACCAGCTCGTTTGCGTCCTTACATTTTGTAGAACTAAATGACAGTCGGTAAGGGCCATGAATTTATTAGAAGAGTGCAGAATGCATAAAATAAGGATCTTGGCCGAGCGGGATTCGAACCCACACTCATCTGCGTGACGACCGCGTGCGTTGGCAGCTCCGCCACGGACGCGGAAATATCGCCTATCCTTCGTTGCCGCAGCCGACGTTACGAGCTAACGGGACCAATAAGACATCGTCCAAAGGGCCCCATCATGGTAGTCCGTCGTGTTTCCGTACGACGAAACGGAAGTATGTGGGCAGAAGCTGCGGGAGAGGAGAAGACGGTCGGGGACGTCGGAACGCCGAGCTCTGACTGGAAGGAATAGCGGGTAGAGCTGAAGCGATAGGAGCCTTTGTCTCCCCTACACTCGTTGAACGCCTTAAAACGTGGAACGCCGGCGTCGGGCGTCTGGCTCTCGCATTCGAACGCGTTCGACGAGTGCAGTGCAGACAAAGGCAGCTATAACTTTAGGTCTCCCCACTAATCGTTCCAATCAGAGCTCGGCTGTTCCGACATGGCCACGCGCCGCTCTCGTCTGCTCCTCTCCCTCACTTTCTGCCCACATGGCAGATTGAGAAATATGAAAGCCGTTTACAACTCCCCGTAACGCCGAATGGGAGCGCAGCTCTTGAGGAGGAGGAGGGAAGGGTACTCAGGGGAGGGTATACCCCTCCTCCTTCCCCTCAGGGGGTCACGTGACCTGTGGGGGTCACGTGATCTTTTACGCCGACGCCGACGGCGACGCCGCTCAATCCGGAAGCGGGCGCCTAAGAGCTGCGCTCTAAAAAGAAGGGGGGGTGATAGAGACGATTGTCCGAGGCGGGCTTTGTGCTCGGGTGACGGGGAGCCACGTTTTCCAGTCGGAGATGGGCATCACTGGGGACGGGTGGTGCCGCAGAACCAACTGGGAGCGGACCAGTCTTGGCGCACGTGAGCAACTCGGGCGGTCCCGAGGGCGACCGCGCCGAGACGAAAGGAATGTACGACCGGTGGTGGCAGGGGCCATTGATTCATTTTTACAAACTCGTCAAGCAACACTGGCGGTTATCGTTTCTTGGACATAACGCGGATGATTGGACCTGAGCTCACGCCGAACGCCGTCGCCTCACTCGTGTCCAGCTGTCGTTTGCTATGTTGATTAGACTACCAATATTTTTTCTGCTATTTCCACTTTTTAATTTTATCGGGAGAGAGCGCTCTCTTTGTTGTTTATTTAATTGAATTGTAGTATTTATTATTGCTTCCCTCTTACGTAGTGACCTCGCAAGAGGCTACTTAAGGATAAAAAAGTGAAATAAAACACGTACTCAGAATACGCGATGACACTATGCGGGCTGGGACTAATTCGAGCAGCGGATGCCAGGTGGCGGGCACTTTGACGAGGGGCTATTGATAGGGAGCGTGAGAGATTCTACAAAATCATAGCGCGTGTCGTAATTAAGTCTTCTCTTCATATTTTTGACAACTGGTTGGTTAACGTAATTTTTTATAATACCTTGCACGGAACAGAAAAAAAAAGATGTACGCGTCATTTTACTGCCGTGACCTTTCCGGCAAAGTGCTATAAAATAAATAAGCAAATGTGGGATATGTGTTTTTTACTTTCAGATGTTTATTTGTCTGAAATATGAAATGGTATACTTAAGGGAAGGTGGTAACAACATGTAAAACTGAACACAACTAGAACGATTTTTTTTTCCAGCGGGATGCTAAGCAAAAATACAATAAATTGTTTATGGAACATTTTAGTGAAAAACCCGAGACTGAGGTAATGACAGACGACGACAAGGAAGAGAAGGTGTATATTATACATTTTAAAATGTATATTATACACCGGCTCACTGCGCCCTTACGTTCTGGAAATTGCTTATAAGTTTTTTTTTTTTTTAAATATTTATACACAAGTAGAATACGTTTGAGATTTTCCCTTGAAATACTGACAACCCGGAGAATTCTCGCTACTGACTGAAATCTAGAGTTTGGTAATAGCGTGGATATTGCCCATAAGCCCACCCCACCTGTCCACCTTTATACCGATTGAGAAATCAACGAGCGACTAATGCATTAAACGATGGGTGAATGAATTATTTTTATTTCCAGCGGAAAGCTGGAAAAAGCTTTTTCCAGCGGGATCAAGGTAAATGTTCATGAATAGAGCCTGTGATGAATGTCCCGGACAAGGAATGTGTTGCATATATGCGATAATATTGTGTGCACGCTATGGCGCCTCACAAAAAAATGTGAAATTTTCGCTTTTTTGTTAGTGTTGTTTTGTTGTATGCTTATCGTACGGAATAGTGTCGCTTTTACGGTCCAATAGGAAATTGTAGTAGATCGTTTTCTTCCTTCGCTGCAATATCCGCAAAAAAAAAAAAAAACGAAAAAAAACGCTTCAGTTGCGCGTGCGCGCCGCCAGCCTTCTCTGGATAGTTCGAAGTCTTGTGGCGGAAACGGTCTACTACAACCACTACAACTCCCTGATGTGGATAAACCCTTTCAAAAGCGAGCACGGTTACTACATAGTAGTGATTATTTTGACGATAATAATTGGAGGCATTATACTTATGCCCGCGACATGACTTTTAAAAATGAAAGGCGTTTATAATTTTCTCTAATGCGAAATTAGAGCGCAGCTCTTGAGGAGGAGGAGGGGAGGAATTGGAGGGAGGATATGCTCCTCCTCCGTACCCTCTGCTCCTTCCCTCCCGATTAGCCGGAAATTTTCGCTAAATATCCCGCTAAATACAGCGAAAAGTTTCCCGCTAAATTTACCGGCAAATTTCTCCGCCAAATATTAGCGGGTTAAGTTTCCCCGCTAAATTTAGATGGCAAATTGACGTTATGTGACCTCAACACCAATTCATTTTCCCCGCTAAATTTAGCGGAGAAACTGTGACGTCCCATATGCAACGCGCGTGGTTACGACGACGCCGGCTGCGACGCCGACGTCGTTCAACCCGGAAACGGGGCCTAAGTACTGCGCTCGAAAACATGTATATACTATTTCTTTCACAAATACGAAACTAATATGCAGAGGAAGAGGACGGACAAGTTGTGCCTTGTCCGTTGTTGTTCTCTGTGTATTTCGCCTTCATTCGTTACCGATACCAGCGAGCTTCGTATCCGAACTATTTGTGATGTCGTACGCGCCATTATAGACATTTCGTCTTGCTGACATCTTCAATCATGAAGCGAACCCGTGTTTTTTGACCCCGACTCAGCACGGTCTCGGGATGGAATGTTTTAGTTTGATGAGATCATATGTTTTGGGTCTATTTCTGAAAGGAGGAACAGACCGCCGTTTCTGCGAATTTTTGTTGCACATATGACAAAAGCGAGCGCGCTCGCTCGACACATCCTAAATTACAAGGCTGGACTGTTGGATTACTGACGTCACCTAGTGGAGGCCTGCTCGGGACACAGATCGGGCGGGCACATGTGCTGAGTCAGCGTTAGACTGTCCAATCAATGAAGACGCCAGTTGCAGCCGAACGCTGAGGCGGCACTCGGACCCAATCCCGTGTGACGCTCATCCGTTGCAGAAGTGAACAGGAAGTACGCTACTGGGGACTGTTAAAAGCTAGCCGTATAACGCTGTTAAAAGCTAGCCGTATAACGCATTCTTTGGTAATATAAAGCTCGAAGTGTCCTTAAGAGCGACGTCTGGATGGATGAACGGGTGGGTTACTCCCTCTGCAACGGGTGGTATCCTTGCGCGCCCTTGTCTAAGAACAAACATTTACGTCTTGAAACTGCGATGTCTGGAGCATGCCCACGGGAACATTCTACTTGCAGCCAACTTGAGAAGACAGGTGGCCTGGATTACCGGAGCAGGCAGCGGAGTGGGTAGAGCCGTCGCCATGGAGTTGGCGTCCAATGGGGTCAGGCTGGTGCTGTCGGACATTGACACCAAAGCAATTGAAGACGTCAAGTACACAATCATCGGTAAGTTCAACCTGCTTTATTGTCTAAGATAATTGTAACTAAAACGTTCATTGCCCCCCACCCCAAAAAAAAAAAATTTTTTTTTGTTGTTGCTTTTGGTTGGGGATAAAATGGCAACGTTTGCCTTCAGTCTGTTTTTCCTTCCCGAACCTGATGACAAAGTTCTGGGGATAGCATTTGTGGCGTTTTCAGCAATGCGATCCCCGGAATTTTGTCACCAAACTTTGCGATCCCTGCGTTGACGATATTTAAGTGCGACTCATACAGTAGACGCAAGCACTCCGTGAACATTTGATTTGGGGTTAGGCCATCAACGCCTCGACGTGCACTGTCTGTTCTTAATCTGTGCTTAATCGCCGCGATGGCGGGAGTAGCCGAACCTTACCAATGTGTGGAACTCAGCAAATGCCCTGTGCTTTGCCAACTCCAAACGCGTGACTATGATGAAAAATGGCGGCACATGTATCACTATCAGATCACGTGGTCGCTTGTTCTGGCGGTGAGTTGAGAGGGTAAAAGCTGCTAAATTTTCTCGAACTTCTTTTTTTTTTTTTCGTCTGCCATTGCTTATAGTAAAGACAAAAACAACTGCCGTGTTTTTTATAGGTTATGAGTGTCAGACTAATTTTAAGCGGTATTTGTTGAGAGTATAAAAATTGCTGCATCGCCCTTTCGGATAAATTGGGAATTCGGATAACATATAAGCGTTGTACAGTTCCGTTTGTACTGAAAAAGTTTAGTCTGTTTTGGGGACAAATTGTGTACGTTATTCCAGGAGTGTCTATGTGAATATCAAAATTCATTGTTTTTCACTTCTAGAAATTAACTGCGAGAACGGTGAAAAACAAAAATGACCCGGGGCGTCTAAAATGCTCCTAGTTTAAAATAACAAGAACGCAGTCTTGCCGCAACTAAGCAGTATTCGCATTAGATGGATCATATTGTCACGAATAACGAAGTGACAAAACAAAGGAATAACTGAGAAAACTGAGACGTTTAATGGGGCGAACTTGTGCCCAAAAATAAAGAAGGAAACAGAAGATAACAGCAGAGCGTCGCGGGCGTCGAAGTCGGCGTGACAGCAGAATCGAACGCTGGGGCGAAACTGACCCTGGCTCGCCACGCGAAACCCCTTATGTACACGCGCGGGCTTCGGGAATAATCGGCGTAGAAGGTTCGACGCGTAGAACATTCTGACCTCGAACAAGCAACAGGATTCTCGAATTTTCCGGAACACCAAATTGCAGGAATAAACAAAATACACGACGCTCCCAGGAATCGAACCCTGGCCTTTCGCGTGGGAGGCTGGCGCGATAACCGTTAGGCCACGCGCACGCTGCCCACTTGGCCAGCGGCGCGGCGGCATTACTCCCCCTTTAAAAGTGCATCGCCCCGATGCAGCACAAAACAAAACAAAGCAAAGCAAGCAAAAATAACAGTAAACTAAAGAGGCATTTGGAACACATAAGGTTCATAGTCCTATCGAGCGTAGTACGGCTTCATGCGCACGACGTGGACGACTTCTGGGCGTGGAGGGCGGCGTGATGAAGTCCGTGTTCCGTCGGGCATCACCTCGTAGTTCAGATCTCCTAGCCGACGAAGCACTTTGTAGGGTCCAAAGTAGCGCTTTAGGAGTTTCTCGCTCAGGCCACGGCGGCGGATTGGTGTCCACACCCACACCTGGTCTCCGGGTTGAAAGTGGACGTCCCGACGACGAAGGTTATAGCGGCGTGCGTCGACTCGCTGTTGGTCATGAATCTCGATTCTTGCCAGTTGGCGAGCTTCTTCGGCGCGTTGCGAGATCAGTTGAGCATCGTCGCTGCCATCGTCGGCAGGCACGTGAGGCAGCATGGCGTCGAGCATTGTAGTAACCGTCCGGCCGTGTACCAGTTGGAACGGTGTCATTCCCGTGGTTTCTTGCACCGCTGTGTTGTACGCAAACGTGACGTACGGCAACACCTCGTCCCATCGTCTTGTGCTCTACGTCGACGTACATGGAGATCATGTCGGCGATCGTCTTGTTGAGCCGCTCCGTTAGCCCGTTGGTCTGCGGATGATAAGCAGTTGTTCGTCGATGGCTGGTATGACTGAGCCGAAGAACTTCTTGAGTCAGCTGTGCCATGAAAGACGACCCGCGATCTGTGATCAGCACTTCAGGTGCGCCGTGTCGAAGGAGAATAGACTCGACAAAAACTTGGCGACTTCTACCGCTGTTCCCGATGGCAAAGCTTTGGTCTCGGCGTATCGTGTAAGATAATCGGTCGCGACGATGATCCACCGATTTCCTTGCGTCGACGTTGGGAACGGCCCAAGTAAATCCATTCCGACCTGCTGGAAGGCGTAGTCGGTGCAGGTATCGGCTGCAGGAGCCCTGCTGGCTTCGTCGGAGGCCTCTTACGTCGTTAGCACTCGTGGCACGACCGTGTGTACAGGTGGACTGTTTTCGGGAGTCTTGGCCAGTAGTACTTCTCACGAATCCGGGCGAGCGTCCTGCTGTAGCCAAGGTGTCCAGCCGTCGGGTCGTCATGGCATGCTTGAAAGATTTCTTGTCGCAGGCCGGCCGGAACAACGAGCAGCCAGGCAGGGTTGCTCGTTCGAAGTTCTTCTTGAAGAGCACGCCTCGCCGCAGAACGAAGCTTGGCAAGTCTCGGGCCAAGACTCGCGGAACTGAACTTTCTTGACCTTCGAGGTGGTCAATCACGGAGCGAAGTTCAGGGTCGTCTTGCTGAAGTGCTCCCATGTCGGTATCTGTGATTGCTCCAAGGAAACGGGCGTCATCATCGTCGTCGGTGGTGTCGGGAGGAGATTCGACTGGGGCCCTTGACAAACAATCGGCGTCATTATGCTTGCGGCCAGACTTGTGCACAATGGTCACGTCGAATTCTTGCAGTCTAAGGCTCCAGCGAGCGAGACGTCCTAGACGGGTCCTTGAGGTTGGAGAGCCAACAGAGAGCGTGGTGGTCCGTGACAACGCGGAACGGGATCCCGTACAGGTATGGACGGAACTTGGTTAACGCCCAGATGACAGCGAGACATTTCTTGTCGGTTGTTGAGTAATTTTTCTCTGCCTTGGACAGTGCCCGGCTTGCGTAAGCGATCACCCTCTCTGCTCCGTCTTGTCTTTGGACGAGCACCGCACCTAGCCCGGCGTCGCTGGCGTCTGTGTGAACTTCCGTTTCCGCTGACGGATCGAAGTGTCCGAGGATGAGGGCGACTGGAGTCTTTCCTTCAGTTCGTTGAATGCTTGTTCTTGCTCCTCCCCCACTGGAAGTTCACGTCGTCCTTCGTCAGATGCGTGAGCGGTGAAGAAATTTACGGCGAAATCGCGAACGAAACGTCTGTAATATGCGCACAGCCCAAGAAATCTTCGTACGGCTTTCTTGTCTGATGGCTTCGGAAACTCGGCGACAGCGGATGTCTTTGCAGGGTCAGGACTTACACCTTGAGCACTCACGACATGGCCCGGAATTTGAGCTCACCGTAAGCCAACCGACATTTTGACGGCTTCAGTGTCAGTCCGGCATTCTGGATAGCCTGTAGCACGGCTCGCAAACGTCTGAGGTGCTCGTCGAAGTCGCTGGCGAATGCCACGACGTCGTCGAGATAGACGAGACAACTTTGCCATTTCAGGCCGGAAAGAACGGTGTCCATTACGCGCTGGAACGTCGCCGGTGCTGTGCATAGTCCGAGCGGCATCACTTTAAATTCGTACAGCCCGTCCGGCGTGACGAAGGCAGTCTTTCACGATCTCGTTCGTCGACCTCGATCTGCCAGTACCCACTCTCTGAGGTCCATCGACGAAAGTATCGGGCGTGGCGCAGCCACGGTCAGAGTGTCGTCGATGCGTGGCAGCGGGTGAGACGTCCTTTTGTTACAGCGTTCAGTCGACGATAGTCACACAGAACCGAAGAGTCCCGTCTTTCTTTTTCACAAGGACTACCGGTGAAGCCCACGGGCTGCTGAGGGCTGAACAATGTCGTCATCGAGCATTTCTTGGACCTGCTTCTGGATGACTTCTCTCTCTTTCACTGAGAGACGCGGTACCGGCGACCGATGAACAGGAGAGCGCGTTGTCTTCAGTGACGATTCGGTGCTTCGCTGGCGGTCGTTTGGCGCACTTTTTGGCGACGCGGAGAAGCACTCGCTGATCTCGTGAGAAGGTCGTTGAGTTTTGGTCGGTGTGGGGATGGGCAGGGTGGGGTCGATGTCAAACTGCAGAAGGCGGCGTAGTCTTAGGTAGCGGCCACGGAGGGAGGCTCCTGCTCTTGATATTCCTGCGATTGGTGGTTGAGTCCGGGAGTTCCTCGGCGTGACCCACGGCGGTGCCTTTCGTAAGGTGCTGGGCCTCCTCGTCGGAAGTTCGTTACCAGTGCGACAGCGTGTCCGTCTTGCGAGCTCCGCGACGCTCTCTTGCGATGCCGATCCCTCTTCCTAGAAGCAGCATGGAGGTTTCTTCGAGCAAAAACGTCGCCGCGGCAGAAAGTCCTCATCGACCCCGACGGGTACGAAAACGCCACGGTACGGCGGTAGGTTCACGTGGTTTGCGAGGACTCGTACCACGGACGACGTCGCTTCAAGCCGGTTCCTCCGGATGACGGGCAGGTTTGCGCTGGCGTCAGCCGGTTTACCCGAGGTCGATCGACGGCGCCATGCTCAGCAGAGAGTCCATGCACGAGGATGTCCTCGAACAGTCTTGCCCATGAACAACAGACCTGGCAGGGCACGTCTTCATTCGGCGATCTCGACGCGTGCAGTGCATCTCCCAACCGGCGCAGATGAGGGTACGCCTCTGCGGCGGTTCGCATTTGAGGTCCATTCCACGGCGTCCGTGACTTTCCGAAGGCGGCGGGAGAGCCTCACCTCTGAGACTGAGCAGATCCTGCTCCGTGTCCATTGAGTGCTGATGCGTCGTGGCCAAAGGTCGATGGCTAACGCCGTAGGGGTTACTGGACACCGTTGCCAGGGCGTCGTTCCGGTCTCTGGTAGCGTTCTCGTCGGGGGGCCCTCCGGCTGGTCGTGGCGGATCTTGGCGTCGCCTGGCCGGCAAATCTCCTACCTCCAGGGCCGTTGCGCCTCAGCTTCCTGGCGTTGGGCGCGGGGCGACCAGGCTTCACGCCGGCGGGGTCGGTGCATCGGCGAAGCGGAACGTCGTGGCGAAGGCGACCCGGAACTCTCGGCGGGTCGCGAGGCTCGGGGACCGAGGTCGTCGAAGGTACTCGGCGATCTCCGAGGGCGTTCGCCGCGGCAGGGGCTGGGTCGTCCGGGTGGAGACCGCGTGGCCCGAGTCGTCGGCTCCTCGGGCTTCGGCGGCAGGTGGTGGTCCGGTTCCTGGCATGGAAGCACAGGAGGGCGTCGGTCGGGCGTGCGCTGTCGTCGGTCTTCGAACGGCCGCGCTCTTGGGCGGCGTACTGGACTGGTCCTCGCTGCGGCGGTCGGGCGGCGGTGCAGGAGACAGACGTCGGGGCTGCGCCGCATGCAGGCTCGAGGAGTGGCGGTGGCCGTCGGGTTCACTGCGCGGCGTCGGGTCAAGGTGGCTCCTCGGGCGCTGCCGCTGGCAGGAGCCTGGCCGATTGCCCGCTGGACCTGCTGGTGTCAGCTTCGGCTGTTGGCACCCGAAGCTGGTCTGGCGGGCAACGGGCAGGCTGCTGGTTTCCTCGCGGACGACGTCCCGGATGATGTCGCGGATGTCCAGGATGCTGTAAGCTGGACGGCGAGAGTGCTGCGACGCCGGGATGCCTCTGAGCGGCGGTGTGCAGACCCCGCGCGTAGAAGGAGGCACGCTTCGACGTTGGCGGCCTCAGTGATGAAAACCCCCGGACGGCAGGTGAGGCGGGCTCCGCACGAGGACCCCCGAATGGCTAGCTATCGCCCCCGCATTAGGACCCGCAACTTTCGCTTCGGGAGCGGCTTGGGTCGTGCGCGTTTGCATGAGGCGGAGAACGTCTTCCTGACGAAGCTTGTCAGACGCCTTCGTTTTGGCCCTTGGTGTCTTAGCTGGAGCAGCTCTTCGGCACGCTGTCGTCGCTGGCTGGCCGAGGTGCGGTCGCCGCTCGACGCTGAATTCTTCCCACGACGAAATCGACGTTTCGCGGTTCTTCGAACCAGGTGGCGCCGCGCCTTCCGGGGCGAGCCAGTTGTATCGCCCTGTAGGCACTGCTCCGGTGCCCACTGTCAGTTGCCAGCGGGCCACTCGTTCATAATGCTGTAGCCAACCTTTCAACGTCCTCGTTGATCTCCACCGTGGAAAGGTGTCCGGACCCGGGGTGCGGCGAAGCGGTATACGACGGCAGAAGCGGCCGGGAGTCTCCGGGTGGCTGGCCATCGTCGTTCTCCCTGTCTGCCTGAAGTCCTGGGTGGCCAGGGTCCTAATTCCGGGGTGAGCGGGTCAACGGCGGCTTGATCGGACTCCGGGCTGGTCTTCGCTCGGTTCTGCCGGGGCTTGCCTGGACTTGAACTACGGGAAGTCGGAGGGGTACGCGCGCAGGGGCATGCGTTGCCCCGCTGCCTCCATAATCGCTAAAATGTCACTGGTGACCAAACAAAGGAATGACCGAGAAAAACAGGAGACGTTTAGTGGGGCGAACTTGTGCCCAAAAATAAAAAAGGGGAGCAGAATAAAGCAGAGCGTCAGAAAGTCGGCGTGACAGCAGAATCGAACGCTGGAGCGAAATAATTTTAACCGCCACGCGAAACCCCACTTATAATACGCCCGGAGCTTCGGGAATAATCGTAAGGAAGGTTCGACGCGTAGGCGCTGACCTGCCAGACAAGCAACAGGATTCTCAGGTACCGGAACACGGAAAATTTAGGAATAAACAAAATACACGACGCTCCCAGGAATCCAGACCTGGCCTTTCGCGTGGGAGAGGCTGGCGCGATAACCGTTGACCACGCACGCTCTTAAACAGCACAGAGTTGGCCAATCATCGGCCAATGGCTGGCAATAGTCGCCCGAGCCAGAGTATGGCCAGACGGTGTAGAACTGGCCGGTGACTAGTCTTTATCAACCATTGGCCAATGGCTTGCTGTCAGCCATCCTGACTGGCGGCCAGATAAGCCCTCTCTGGCCCACTGGCAAAAAGACCACCGCCAGACGTGGCCATTGCTTGGCCCAAATCTGTGCTGGCAGGTGCCCACTGTAGCGGCGCGCGCGGCA
>JAZHYW010004264.1:0-64325 GCA_037355805.1 Ixodes ricinus
TGTTCAGCATAGAGTTTGTATCAATTTCATCAGCGTAATGTTTACTTCATAGAAGAGAAGCGGTTCTATACTGTTTCAGCTGATATCCAGACGCAGCCGATGCTGCAAGAGGGGACATGTGGCCCTGAACAACAGCACAAGCGCGCGTAATTACCAGGGACGCTGAAAGCCCGGAGCTCGGGTTTGAAGGATCGGTTGCGTCTGGACTTCAGCTAAAACGAAGCACTGGGTGTACCACAAAAAAAAAAAAAATATACATTTTTTTTTTCGAGAGGAAATTATAACTATGCACCATAACTTTTCAGTCTCGCCCGAACGGCGTCTCCAGAGTTGCGGACCAGATGTTAAGGTTTGGGCGCGAAGTGGTATTTGATTCAAAAAGTTATAGGCGATTTTCTAAAAATGTGAACGGAAAAAAGTAGGCCGACGGAGCTCGCGAATACATGGAACACAATGTCGCCACAAACAAAAAAACAAAAAAACACGCAAAATTGCTTTTATTTTTCCAATTATATTTTTGAAAATGGCTTATAACTTTTGAATAACATATAGGCTTGTGCTGAAATTTCGGCATCTCGTCCGGAGCTGTGAAGCGCTACCCCGAGGTGAGAAAAACGTTCAGTGATGAATCCTTAAAATGCGTCAATATATAAAAACGAAACAAATCCTCTCTATATATTTTTTAGGGAGCACACCCTGTAGATCAAATTTCGACGTGGTCTGCCTTGAATCACCGTAAAAACACGACCAGGTTGTTTTTTTACATTAGGTTTCATATATACATAATTTTTTTAGCCCTTCCGGTTTGGAGGCTGAATCATGTTGAGCAGATTTTTTTTTTTAATGTGCAGGGAGACTTGGGCATTAAAATTCGAATCATTAAAACAATGCTCATTTTGACTCTGAACATCATCCGTAGTTTGAGTGTTCCATTGATCGCCACATTTAACATATATGTTTAGTAGTGTGCGCCTTCGAGGAGTTAAGCACAATAAATGTATTATGTTGTCTTCTGAATCTACTATAGAAGTATGCATGTACGTAACATATTTCTGAAATTCAATAGGTAATAACCAAGCAATTAAAACAATTTATTTTTAATTATCATCATCCTAGTACATATGGGCAGAATCTTCCGAATCGGGCTTAAGTAGGGGAGTGAGTTTGTGGAATTACAGCGGTAGAAAAAATATAGCAGAGCTTTACTTTCTAGTTTTGTTGTTTAACGCCTGAGACTGAGATGCAGATAAGATTGTTTTGTGGTTTGACCGCTCATTATCTTGAGAATGTGTACGTTGTTTGTATTTGGAAAATGCTTTCAAGAAAGAAGATCTCAGCGTGGAAGGTCTTTGAGAGTGACTGTGTGGTTATTGATAGGATGCTTGAGGAATAAACAAGTCAGCTAAGTTTGTGACGTTGCCTTCTGTGTTTGTTCCTTCGTCTAAAAAAGTTCCTTTTAACTTCTGCATTAAAGTTTTAGATGTTAAATGATATGTTAAGCTAACGCCAGCTTTCCTGCGTACTCACATTCCCTAAAATTGTACTCATTATATTTTTATGTTGCGTGAATGGTTACCAAACCGGGTTTGAATGTTCAAATATTGATAGCTGTAACTTACACCCTAGTTAAACCAGCAGTCCTCAACTGTCATTACGCCAACGAGTGTTGTCATCTCCTAACTGGCAGTGAGCTCAACTAAGTTCTCCGGTGTAGCACGCTACATAGGCTTAACAAACACAGTTGAGGGTTCGCGTCACGGGACACAGTTGATACCCAAACAAACCAAGCTGATGTCACACTGCACTGAAAAAAAATTTGAAGCAAGTGAAATATATGCAAGATTTCAGTCAATTTAAACACTCAACACAAAATTAAATTAACTTTTGATTTTTATATTTTTAATAGAGAAACGATGACCAGAACATTTCTCATAGATGGAAGCAAGCCAGACATAACGAAAGTCTTATCAGCTCATACATCACAATGACCGCCCTAGCAAATCTCTTGGCTGTTGCGTAATGTCGTGATCATTCTAGCGGCAACTTCTGACCCCGAATCACAACTATTCCGATAATATTTGCTACTACACTACGTTCTAGATATCTCCCCCAATCTTACCTAAACGTAAGTGCTTCGCTGGCGGTGGCCATGTGCGGCAATGTGTCAGACGCTGTCATTTGTGGACTCTGTTGGGGCGAAGACCCTTCAGGAGGTGAGCCAGCTAAGTTAAACTCAATGATCGTTAGCAGCTCAATGAGAGTTGGCACCACCGTGTAACTCCGGTCAATCGCGATTTAGTCAACTGTTTGTGGCTTGATGAGAGTGAAGAACACTGGTGTAGCTAGGGTGTTATATGCTGTTAATTTGAGCTCTGATTCGTAAAATTTTAACATATGTCCAATAATGCAGTTACTTTTTTTTCATTTTCTAGAAAACAATTTCAATGTGTGCATTCTAATATTTCAAAAGAACGCCCTGATAGTTGTAGTCCCTGTAGGCATCAAATCATCAAGCAAGCTTGTTCCCGAATTCTGTTTACAGAAGCCTATGAGTTTGGACATATCTTCAGTCATGTTGATCTTCCTCCGACGCAAGAAAGAGGCATGATCTTTGCATTAGTGTTGCGTAGTACGCCCTACCTACATTCAATAACAAAAAAAAAAGTGGAATCCTAACTATCTTGTTGTCTATTTTCAGATACCCGGTAAGAATAAGATATAGGCACCCTTGGTTAGGCGATGCGACAGTTAGAGTGAAGCGCTCAAAAATGTTGGAGGAGATTAATTAGTAGGAACTCCTCCAGCAATCTACAGGTTAAATGGAATTGTGAGTTTCATTACATTCGGGACATAACAAAATGACTGATGGCGAAGAATAGAATGATAAAAATGAGTGGCGAAGTGTATAAACAGAATAAATATTTAAAGAAATCAATCTGTGGAAAGACAATTCGCAAGTGAAACCGTGGAGCCTGGAACGCGACTGACTGGTATGTTCAAAATGTGTCCGAACAAGTGGTCCCCTCGATTCCCGCCTAATCCCGTCTTCTACGGTAATCAGAAAGGAAAGCGACATCCGACAGCACGACACTCCGGTGTTTGTGACGTCATGTCTTGCCCCTTCGTGACCGCACTTGATGCATGGTCTGTATAGGACTCTAAACGATACGGTCGAAAACTCGTACAAGCGGAACAGCGTTGAGTAACGCCTAGCACATCGTCCCTTTGCCCACCAAATGTCTTCGTCTAATCGTATTATGAGCTTTATCACTCGCTGGGATCCTGATATTATTGACCGTGAT
The DNA here is from genome assembly GCA_037355805.1 of Ixodes ricinus. Lineage (NCBI taxonomy): Eukaryota > Metazoa > Arthropoda > Arachnida > Ixodida > Ixodidae > Ixodes > Ixodes ricinus. The sequence goes on from JAZHYW010004264.1 coordinate 3,303, forward strand.
TTGTTTGTCTCGTGTTTTGGAAAAAATAAAACTTCACTTTCCTTGTTTCAAGCATGAGCTGCTATGATTAAGGGAACTCGTACTCATAACTACAATCATGTTATATGTGCCATTCGTCCGTTCGTACATTTTTCGCAAAATTTTCAAGAGAAAATGAGTCGTCACGTCAGCTATACACCAATCTAATTTTCCCGTCGACCGACGAATTTGACGTTAGGTTACCTTCACAAAAGTTATGTTCCTCCGCTAAGTTTACTCTGTAAATTGTCGTACTGTAACCCACACACCCATTCAGTTTTGCCTCTCAAAATAGCGAGGTTGATGTCAAGTGATCGATACACGTAACCCGACACCACTTTTTCTTACATTACTCCTCCCACTGCCTTCCCTGCGCGCTCTCCCCGCCCCACCTTCCCCACATCGCCACATCCCCCATTCTCCCCCCACCCCCGACAACCCCTCTTTTTTGACATCTCTTTCCCTCGCCTTAATACTGCCCCTCTTTCTCTCCATCCCTCTCTAGCGCCTTTTTTTCCTTCCCCCCTCATCCACCTCCCTCGACCTTAACCCTCTCCCTTCCGCTTCCTTCCGCGCCTTTATTGTACACTCTCTCGTCCCTCCTCACCTACATCCCTTTCCTTCCCTCTCCTTCCCCCTGCTTCTCTCCCTTCTGCACATCGTTAGCTCTATCCGCCAACCTCCTTGCATTCCCCTTCCCCTTCAACCTGCACCTCTTTCTCTCACTAGACCACTCTTCCTCTCCGCCCTCCCCATCCCTGGGGCCGTCTCCCCTTCCTCTCACTTTATATCCTTCTTTCCCCTCTCCCTCCAACCGTCCACTACTTCCTCCTTCTCTTTCTCTCCGCCGCCTCCTTCGGTGCTCTTTCTAAGCTAGGGTCACACTGGCTGCTGCGCCCTTTTTTGTTGCTCAGTGGAAGGTAGACCGGCGGGGAAACGAGAGCCAAATGAGCGACCGGATTGTGTCCCCTTGGTTTTCTCTTTTCTGTGGCGCCATCTTATGTGGAGCACCGCGAACTCACCTGCGCGGGTGACCGGTGGCGACCGGCTAAACCGACGGAGATGGTTTCTCGTGGATTTTCAATGGAGGACTGTCGTGCTCTCGGTTTATTTTGCGCACTCTCCCATAGAGTTCCATGCAAATCTGATTCCGATTTTGTCTCTCCGCCGCAGCGCCAGCTGTCGCAAATCGGGGTACCCGCAAGCAGACGAGTACACAATCCTGTCACGGCGCTGCGGTAGCTTCTGTGGGGCTGCTTCCACACCCTTGTTTTGCTTACACAATGCTCAGTGGTGTGATTTATTGGGTATCCCCGTCGACACTTCCGGTTTACGTGTATTTTCAAATTGTTTAATAATGTTTTCGTCATCAGTGTCAATAAGCCTGACTAGTGCTAGTAAATACACAATTCCAGAAACATATCGTGCGTATCTGATTTCACAAATACTGCGAAACCTCGCCGTAAACTTCAGAACCCAGCGGTACGATGTATGTCGGCACACTGCCCCCACCACGATTTAACTCTACGCGAGAGAAAGAGAGCGAATACATCATACAACATATAGAATGAATGTATGTTTGAAGGCGGAGATTACAGGAAGATCCGTGTTAGGAATGCCGCATTGCAATAAGGTCTAGGGGAGAAGTCTAGGCCCTCCGCGGCATTCCAAACACGGATATTTTGGTGACTTCTGTTGGCAGACTTTCTTTTGTATAATGTATGAGCAGAGTGACCACGGCTGCACGGTGCGAACAAGTATTACTGGATTCTAGGGAAAACAGCACCAAGATGTCGATGTGGTCAACATTTTGGCTGATAGGAAGGACCATTTTCTCCTCCATTTCTTCTTGGTGAGCAGACCTAAATTCGCTTTTTTGCCGGGTAGCTTTTATAAATATTTTTCTCTTAATGCTCATGATTTTTGTGACCCACACAACGGTGAAACAAGGGTCAACATCTTCGTGACGCAAAACTGTATGCGACGGCCGTTCAGTCAAAGGACATGGCAGTATACATTTCCTGTCTTTGGTGCACTTTGACCTTAGCTCTCGGCTAAGGTCAGGAGTGCGTATCCTTGTGGGTAGAAGATCAATGCCAGCCAAGTAGTATTGCCCGCCCGCCCTCGGGCCCGGTGTAGCCTCTGGGCACTGTCCCCTTCCACTTCGGTAACGTCAAATGGTTCGAATTTATTTTTCCAAAAAAGATGACGACAATACTATTGTAAGATATATATGGAGGTAGCCACGATTTGAAATATAAGTGATTGCATGCACAATGTAAAAGAGGCATATTTATTGGCTAGGAACGCTTTCTGTACTATTTTTGCTCTGTATCTATCTTCGCACGACCTGTTCATATCTACACTTTTAGGAGTTTGGTATACTTGAATGAACCGAAACGGCGATTTCCATGGCAACCAAGACCGATCTGCACAATCACCTTTCGATGTTTGGTCATGTCTGTACATTAACGTGCTGCTCAGGTGTCTGTCTAGCAGGCAGGGAAGCCAAGGACGTTTACGGAAACAGCGACAATTGGAGCGACCAACACGAGCACGCAACATTTCATCCACGCCATACTGAGTTCCATTGGCTCCTTTGTAGCTGTTGACGGATTCTTTAATCTAGGCGACCAAGACATACAGGTTCCTAACTCTTATAAGCAACTGTTTCATTGTCTTGTATATAAATGGGAATCCACTGATCTTTAAAAACTGCATATCAGTGCATTACTAGACTGCAGCGTAAGGTCGGTGTTTTTAGACGGTACGTCTCGTCTATCTTTTCGTACGTGTTTAAGTGTTGTGGCTTGCACATCTAGCAGCATTTCTATGAAAGTCTCAATGAATTTTATCTAGCTTAAAATGTATATACCAGAGATACGTAAGTCTAAAACGACCTACTCGCCGCTGATAGCGTATTTTTTTGTTTTCTCAAATGTAACCATTCCTCCGTTCGGCGTAAAAAACCGCCCATTGTGTGCAGTTAAACAACAAAAAAGTCAAAAGTCTCTCTTCCCAAAGAAAATATTGTAAAGATTTTGAATCATCTAGGAAAGTCACCCCAACTTGAGTAATGGAATGAATTCTGGTCCGAACATAATATCGATAACCCATGTTTCTCGTTTGACATGGTAGGTTTTGAATTCAATTCATATTATATGATTATTTTTCGCAATGTTTCGTGCTGCTTAAGCCTTATGTTTTCAAGCCACTGTGCGGTATTTTCCGACAGCCACTAGTGCATTGTAAATTAACAAAGTAAGATATATAACAAAATAACAAAAATAATTTATTGATGTGTTTACTATCGATATTTTAAGTGCAGAAAAGTATTCGGATACTCGCACCTCAACGTTCTAGAGGTTCACGTTACAAACCTCATCTATGGTACGAAGAGCTGAGAGTGATAAGCTTATTCATGCATATAGTAAATACAGCCCAAAGAGATGACGGCTTGCGATGTACCGCTAACTCTTTTTCATGCCTCACTGTTTTTAGCAAATTCTCTAGCAACAGGCATAACCGGTTCCTGCCATAAGTAAAACATTTCATGTCTTGTCGTTTTTTTTTTTTTACGAATTGCAGGGCACAACTCTAGATAAATATTACATAAACTTTACCCCTGTGATTGCTTAAATAACTCCTCCTTACATGATGTCCTTACCTATGTAATACTTTCGTGTTACTTCGTATGCTTAGTAACAAGAAGAAATCACAATGGCTGGTATATTATTTTGTTCAAGGGACATCAAAATGATTTTGGTGGGTCTCCCTCTTCTTGGTTCTACCGGGAGCAATCACGGCCTCTCTTTCTTCTGTTTATTCCGGCAAGCTAAAAAATATGTGCGAAAGTGTATCACGTTCCTGTAAACATTTACAAACTTTATTTTAAAAAAAGATAAATTAAAAAGTATTGATCGGTTAGGATCTGACTAAATGTAGCTTCTCTAGTGGTGCTAAGAATTTATGCAAAGTTCCAGTACCAGTTGTTTAGTTGCACCAAATTTGATCGGTGATTTTCTGACACGTTAAACGAAAAGATGAGTCCATTCTCGGCTTGTGTCTCCATTCACCCCTATGTGCACTCGTTGGGTCTCTTGCAGGCCACCATGTTATCATAGAAATAAAAAAATAAAAAATCGAGTTTATGTAAGCCAGAATACTTTTTTTTCTGGAATTTTATATCTCGTTCAATCTATTAGCGCTACATTGCTGAAGAAGTTGAGTGCGGGACGATGCGTAGTAGAGCTCCGGCGGCGAAGAAAACGCCGGAAAGTATTTGAGTGAATCGCTCTGCAGAGCCCGAAAAAGGTACAATTCTGCAACTCTAAAAGCGGGCGTGTATTATTTTTTTTTGTTTTGCATTTTGGAAGCCAATTCTATTACAGTTTTTTCTTCTGCATACCTGAACGGGCACCAACTTCCATTTATCCTTCTTCCCTTCTTCTCCTTGTGTTGCAGGTCACCTTTCGCCAGAGAGAAGCCTCTTCATACACGTCACTCAAGAAATGTATCGATTACAATTACAATTACTATAAATTAAAATATTTAATTTGAATAATTCATTACCGGAAAGGGTGTTGCCCATAAACTGCTAATTTTCCAATTCTAAGATTTTCAAGTCGACATATTTTTCTCTTGGTCTGAAAACGATGGGCGTTTGTTACTTGGTCAATATTAAAGACACGTTCCTGTCAGAAATGTGTTTCGGAGGATTCATTGGTAGGAAAGTTATATATTAGAGAGGGGAGGTAAAATATGCTGCGAAGGTAACAATTAATTTTAAAACTTTGAAAAGTAATCGGATTACTCTTACGACTGTTCTATGTTAAATGAATAAAACTTAATACAAACCTGCTAACAAAAGGTAATGAACTGCTAGTGGATATTATACTTGCACAGAAAGTACAGCAAGCAGATCTCCGGATTTGCGTCTGGCGCTGAAATTTTCAGAGTATTAACAAAACGCTGGAATCGGCGCCGCGTTTGGCAAAACGAGGTATGAGGAAGTGACGAAATCTTTGGCGATCTACAAAGGCCTCGCATTTCTACTGCTTCCCCCCCCCCCCCCCCCCACGTGACAACTCTGCATGCACACTAGAGATAATTCTACGGCAGGGGGTATTCTTCGCCATGAAATTGCAAACTGACCCGATGGCCTCAGATGATTCCTCTGTTAAATCTAGGCTCTCTAGCTTTTCGTATAGAGCCTAGACTTTAAAGGCATTGGTGACGTGCGGTATCGAAAGCGTCGCTGTGGTCGGCCTTCCGACGATTGACCCGAATGCTGACTATGACGTGCGCAAAGGTTTTCCCACAAACGGAAATAAGAAGCAATGTAAACAATTTCATGTTGTCGGTGTTGGCGGTGTTGCTTTGAGAGCGCAATGATTTCGAGCGTTCGCCATGCTGATTGCTTACACCCTCGGAACTTGTTCGTCAAAGGTGATGACGTCACTGGAAGGGAGCCATAGGAGGGCGCCATCAAGGCAGCTTGCCGCGGATTGGTGTTCCACGCGCCGCACGCGCACGCCTTTCTGTATAAGAGGTCGGACGCCTCCTGCTAAGGCATTGTGGCCGCACGGCCGCACCGTTGCCGTCTGCCTAAGGTTTCGCTTTGGATCCAGTGACTACTAGCTGGGGGCCAAGCGGCGGTAGCGGCGCGTCAGGACGCAGGCCGTGGCGTTCTCGCCGATCAGCGGGTAAGACAGCATTTCAGGGAGCACGCTAGCGCACTCGTGAACTGCGCCATGCGGCACCATACATCCACGTGCCACCGACATTGCCATGCTGGGCGCGCATATTCATGGGTCTTGTGCGGAGCTAGGCCTGGCCGTCAAACCGTCTCGAGCTTCACTGTAAAAAAGCTTGCACGAGCCTCCTCAGTGCATCTGACCCGGCGTTAGGAAGCTAAAGCAGCATTGCCGCTGTCGCGGATGTTTAGACCCTTGACGGAGCCACGTGCTCAGCAGTGCGTGGCCTGCAGCATTCCGGGATGGAGGCTTCGCTAGCCTCACAGCGTAGCAGCCATGATAGTTGACAGCCACAGTGGTGGCGGTATTGGCGTGAATGCAAAAGGCCGCCTTGAAGTTGGCTCTGGCATATTGACCCCGTAAGTGATGACGTCACAACATGGCGTTTGGGTCCAAACAAACCGTTGCTAGGGACGTTGCTATGGACTAATGCATGGAGACTCCACATGAGGCTAGATTTTTGCTTACAAGTAAGTAAATAATTTTTTGTAAGCAACCTAACTTCTTGATATCTAATTATGAAGATGTTCTTGTCGTCTCAGTGTCATATTGCAACGATGAAAGCCATTTCTGAAGTCTTACACTCCGCTTTGCTTTGGTAGCAGACGACACGATAGATTTGCTGGCCTCTGTTGCAGCGGGCGTCTTCATTGAAATGCGTCGGTAAACAAGCGACAAAAACAAGTGGATTGCCGTGGCCGTAGAGGCCTCCGCAATGTGCGTTTTTTTTCTTCCTGTGAACAACCCAGCTTAGTTACGAGGGGTGAAAATGCAGTAAGATCAAACCACGTCACGCAGATCAGTTACGACGACGACCTGAAGTGCATTACCGGCGTAGTGCAGGCCACCACGAGAAACAAATCGTACGCCGTCGAGGTAAGTCGTTTGTTATTATTATTTTATTATTGTGGTTGTCAGGTTATTAAAGAATTGCATGTCTATCGCGATTTCGCAGTATTTTGCTTTTTTTCCCCTTGGTATACATCAAATTCCGTGGATGTGCTCTTTTGGTGAAGATCTTCATCGAACCCGCGATGCGAGTACAGTCTGTAATAGACTCACCTTATGCTTTTTATCCAGTTCTTTCGCGCTTTGGGGTCTTGCGGAAATCTGAAGAAACTGCAAGAATCTCTCCACGCGATGGTTACAACCAGGTATACGAAGCACCCTCGCATAGCGCGAGTCCGCAAACAAAATTTGGGATCTCAACCGTTCGCCTGAAGTGCTTTTCTCGCGGGTGCAATGCGATCTTTTAGCAGACTATCATCTCGATCGACGCCCGGACTTTCGATAAACCATATTTTGCATCGCACCCCACTATGAAATCTTAAGAGTGTATGAAACTCATTATATTTCAAACAAATGCGATGTCAGAATATCGTCTTTATTCACACGATGCAAACGACGGCCCCACTTGGCCGGCCGGCGTGCGGCAGACGGCATACTTCTTGCATTCGTCGTCTGCTGCAGGCATCTTGAGGACCGGAAGTTGCAGTCGTAAATATTTCAGAAACGAGCGATTACCGGCACACTTCTGTCGAAACATATATGACATTCAAGCTTTCTATATCTGTGATTTTTAGAAGTTTAAATCCTACTCCTGATTTTTGAATGGTCGGGTTTTCGTAGCGAAACCGAGCCACATGTATTCGTCCATAACAACGACCCTAGCAACGGTTTGTTTGGACCCATGACGTCACACTTACGGAGTCAATATTGGCTGAATGCTGCATATGACGTCAGCAAGTAATTTTATTTTCGAAGGATCTAGGAGGCATGTAAGAACTTACAGTTTGACGATGTTGGCAGGGCTGCTTTAAAAGCTCAATGATTTCAAGTTTCCGCCCTTAGTAATTACAGACACCATCGAACTTCTTGTTCCCGACGTAATGATGTCACGAGAAGGAACTAAAGAAATGAGCCACCAAAACACCTCGCCGCTAAAAGATAGTATTCACTGGCGGCCATAGCTGTGTGCGCGACTGCTGAGCGCCTGCTGACGACGATCTTTCGCAGTTCTTTCGGAACCTGCAGTCCACACCACCAAGATTATCGGTCTCAGCAGCCTAGTAATATTAGCCCGTTCTGAGTGTGCGTTGTAAAAATAGCCTTAAAATATGGCGTCCAGTGAATGCCCCCTATTAGCGGCAAGATGTTTTGGTGGTGCCCTCCTTTGGTTCCCTTTCGTGTCGTCATTAACTTGCGAGCAAGAAGTTTGATGGTGTTTGTAATTAGCATGGTGAAAGCTTGGAGTTATTCGCCCTCAAAGCAACACTATCAACACCGCCAAAATTAAAGTTCTATCATTCCTCTTACTTTGGTGGATGAAATATCCTTTGCTGACATCATAGTCAACCTTCGGCCAATCGTGGCACACCGATCAGAGCGAAGATTTTGATAACTCACGTCGCCAAAAGGGAGTATACACTGGGCGCAATATTTGTGGGTGCCCTTTTGAGCGCATGTTAAAAACGCTGTGCCACTTGTAAATATTAGAATGTTGCGCTTTGGAGAACGAGAAAATCACGCGCCATACGCAGGAACACTGAAAACTCGAAACCCGCCAGGACACATATTAATGCGAATAACATTTTAATGCGAATAGCATTCTTTGGCTACTTCACGCACTTTTCGTCTATGTATTTATCTCTGGCTATCTAACCTCTTACGCCGCGGGTCGATAAATAAGTAAAAAAGACCGGCGCCGGCTGGGATTCGAACCATTCACCCTTTGATCAGCAGGCAGACGCGCTAACCACAGAGCTATGAGGGCAGTCATTCAACGCACTCTAAACGGTTGTTTATATCTTTACCATAGGACGCGCTTTACAGCGCTGTCACAGCTACCGGTGCGCGCGCGTTCCATGCACGAGGGCTCATTCCGCACTCGTGAGGCTGAGCACGGCCGCTAGCTCACCCTCTCCCGCGCTCGGGAGAGGGTGATGTAGCAGCCGTGCTCAGCCTCACGAGAGCGGAATGAGCCCTCGTGCATGGAACGCGCGCGCACCGGTAGCTGTGACAGCGCTGTAAAGCGCGTCCTATGGTAAAGATATAAACAACCGTTTAGAGTACCGTTGGTTGAGACTAGCTGAGACGCCAGAAAGTCTGGTCGGTACCATTTTGAGTGTTTGTGCGTATGGCGCGTGCTTTGCTCGCCTTCCTAAGTGACACAAACGCACGTGCTGGGCTGCGGAGATCGTGCGCAGGGCTGTGAAAGTGTCAACAAATTTAGAATCGCCTCAAGAGTGGGCTGGCGTATCTAGAGTGTGCCGGCCACCTGACGAACGCGCATAACTCCGCACCGTTTGATGCTATTCGCATTAACGTAGATAATCATTCCCAAAGGAATGGGTTCTGCTGATTTTTTTTTTTTTTATAAATTTCTAATGAGCTGCGAAGTCCAATACGGAATATCTGCGCACACTACGAGTTCTGTGAATCCACCATTATTGCAAACTACTTGGAGTGTAAAGCACAGATGCCTCTAAAGAAAGAAAGCAAACAAAAAAAATATTTAGGCTTAAAAATTTACCCTACGATGTAACACAGAGTGTAGGATGTTTCAACCTTGTTACACTAAGCTTTCGTACATTTAAAATATTAGTTCAGATCTAGCATTTTTTTCCTTCTGGTTGGGTGAGCCCAATAAACAAAGGGCATTGAATAATTTTCCTCTGTTCTGCGGGAAAATAAAAGCACTGCTTTTCTTTCGAACCTGTATTCACTCGAAATGAGTTAAGGCTTTCGATATCGAGTTTCTCCTTCAATAAACGTTATATGTCATATAAAATTCATTTTATTTCAAGTTGCTGATATTTTTACATCTCGTATTAATGTTTAAACGGTGTGCAACTGAAAAACAAAATTTTGTCATGTTTTGTTTTTTAAATATATGGCATCCGAAACATCTCCAAAACTTAAATTACAAAAGAAAAAAACAAAAAAACAGAGCAAGCTTTGTTAAAATGCGCATTTTGATTAATGAACATACAACGCTTTACATCTTTACGAGAGTTTCAAAGATATTCTGTATTTTTTATTATAATTTAAATAGTCGTCATTGCCACCTACCATCAATCTTCGAACCAATCTTTTGGAGGCTTTAGTTATCAGTAAAAACAGTGCTTCGATTGTACTACATTGATTTCACATTACCTCAACGATGCAGGCAAAATACGTTCGCCTTTAAATCTTCACAAATTCAATTTAAAAAAAAAAGCCAGGAGTGAAACCATAATGTGGCGTGTGCCTGTACGTTACATGGGGGGATCGGTGGCCGAGTGGGCTAACAGCGCACACCCAGCTCGACGCGCGTGGAGCGAAAGCTCGCGCTGCAGAACACAGGGATCCTGGGTTCGAGCCCCACCCCTGCCCGTTTCGATCTGGATGAGCATTGTACCGGCGTGCGGTCGTGTATCACTACTGCGTGGTGCACGTTAAAGACCCCAGGCTAGCGGTTGTGCCGCACTGGCTAAATTGCTCATCTACAGCGAGTGACTCGTCGCAACTTTAAATGGCTGACCAACTACACGCTGTATAAATATCCCCACAACCCAATTTTTGTACGTTACATGGGCAAGGAGAAATAATCTAGGGGCTAGTTGTTAAAATAAATGACAAAAATAAATAAAGTTTTTCATTAACTTTTCAGTTCTTCAAATTAACTTTGTGGTTCCAATTAAAAATTGCCAAGCTTCATCTTAAACCACCAGTCAGTAAATATTTGAAATGCTTTTAGCACGGGGTAAACATGAATGTTCGCTTAAATGCAACGGATGCCGGGCCCGTGTGATTACCATTCAGAACAAATATTTCCTAGACCCAAAGTTATTCGCATATAAATCATATAATTATACCGTCTTACTGATTGTATTCGTAGGTTTTTCGACAATAGTTAAATTTCTTCCATTCGACTTACTGATACTGTCTGACATACTGATCGGCACACCAAAAAAAGTGGTTTCCCGACTTCACCTCCGAGCACGTGGAGCGAATTCTGGGGCTGCGCTAACACAAAAAGCCTAAACTCAATCCCCACCCTGCCCGCATCGGTATGGATGAGCATCGAACTGTCGTGCGGTCGTGTACCGCTACCGCGTGGTGCATATCAAAGACGCCAGGGGCAGTTTGCTCATCTCGCGGCTGCAGCTGCGGTGTCGGCCAAGAGGAAATTTTATGTAACGTGACGAGTTCTATGGGTTCCTGAAAAAACGTCCCCAGAATAAAACGTCCCCGGGAAAAATGTCCCCGGAAAAGAGTCCCTGGAAAATATGTCCCCGGAAAAAAAGGTCCCAGGTGAAAAGTAGGAAAAATGTCCCCAAAGGATTTTCTATCCGGGCATATGACCTTAGGGCAAAAAGGCACCATGTGGCAAGTAGGAAACAACAGCCCAACAAATAAGGAAATATACGATCCCGCGAGGTGCACATCGCGACACTGTTAACGCTAATACGACATCGGCGCATTTTCACATTTTACTTTGAAAGAGTATTAGTGGGAACGAAATTTTACCGTCTGCATTATATCTTTAAACAAGCACTTTCAGTACCTATAATAACTTTGATGACAATTAACCTTTCGTTTCTATAAAAAATAATAAAAAAAACAACTAGTGATTGTGTTTCTGCTAAGTTTCGCGCTTTTTACCTATTTGGAAATGGTAGACAAGTACGTCTCAAATTTCGCCGAACACAATAATTTGGTTATGGCTAGAAGTGTGATAAATGTTTATTTCACAATGAAAAACAAACAAAACAGTTCAGATGCAATGTTACAATATAAGTAATGAAATTACAGACTCTAAATTAATACACGAAAGTCAAAAGCGGATCGTACGGCTGTACGAACCGCTTTGGACCGGACCGTACCGGACCGTCCAGAGGCCATGAGGATCAAGGAAACCGAGAGATAGAAAATCCTTAGGGGATGTTTTTTCCTACTTTCAACCTGGAGCATTTTTTTCGGGGACATTTTGTCCGGGGACTTTTTCTCCGGGGACATTTTTTCCTACACTCCAGCTCCATGGGGACATGGACGTACCTAGTGTCCCTGCCTAATGGCAGAGAAATCTGTGTCGCTTCGAGTACAAAAGTTTAGTTTCGCTAGCAGAAAATGACCGAAGAGGCTTTCAACTGGAGCGCCATTAACCACTCCTTTATACTTCTCAAGCGGCAGGTAAGGTCACGTTCAGGGAAGTTAAATATGAGCCAAAATAAAAGATAAATAACTGGAGCTAAAAGAGGTTGCAGTATATATGTTCATCTGCGACAGAGACTCGACTTTAGACGTCTGCTATAGTCGGGAGGCAAGAAAGCCGGGACGTGTCGTCGTGTCGCTTTTGTAAATTTATAAATTTGTTCTGTGTACTTATATTCCCGAAGCCTTTGTTTTCTTAGTCGACAGAACTAGAGTGTGTATAGTAACTAGATATGCGCATCCTGGTACTGAAAAGAGTCGCAGCAAGCGCGTTGTATGTATAGAATCACAATAAAATTGTAGTTGCTGGGAAAGGATGCTTGTCTCGGCCCCCTTTGTATGTAAGTCATAGCGATGCGGTTACCTTGGTTTCTTTTTTATGAATATTATAAAACAATTGTGTTAGCGCATTAACCTGGCTTGATTTTCATCTTTTTTCTTCCGGTGTGTCGATTCAGCAGGTGCGACAAACAATAAAAAACACGTGAGGCGCAGTCGCGGAAGTGGATGATGTGGATGATTTGTAAGAGGATCACAGCTAAAAAAGTAAGACACACGCAAAATATAAATTAATAAAAAATAATGAACATATTTACCCCATTTTAGCACGGAACGTTCGCGCCGCGTCCACAAGTCCCGGCTCTCGTACCTCTCGACCACAGCATATGGCTCCAGCCGGGTCGCTTGTGCTGATATATAAATATACTTCCACCGCTTTACTTCGCGTGATTCTTCTTTTATTTTGGTTTATATTTACCTTCCCTGGCGGTAACTTTACCTGCCGCTTCTAAAGTATAGAGGGCGGCTACTCGCACTCCATTTGAAAGCCTCATCTTTCAGTTTTTGCTAGCTACTCCTTTGTGGTGTGCCTCAGTATAGTATACTGGGGCCGCTACTCAACATTTTTATTAATGACATTGAGAACATCAACCATATTGCAAAATTTACTATATACGCGGATGACACAAGTATTTTCTTTTCTGTTAATGACATCAATAAACTTGTAGACAAATGTAATTTTACGATGAGAGCAATAGAAAAGTGGTCAGGTTCTAATTCCATGCAGATAAATGAAGTAAAAACTAAAGCAGTCATGTTCAGACAAAAAGAAAAAGCCAGTTCCAGTACACAAAAATATGATCCGAAATTCACGTTCTATAGAAATTGTTGCACGTTTTAAGTCTCTTGATGTCGTATTTTCTTCCACTATGTCGTGGGATAGACACATAAACCATACAGTTACTAAAATAGCTCACATCGCAGGCATTATAGGTCGTATAAATACCTTTATTTCACAATAAAATTAAGTTACGCCTTTATAATTCGCTCTTCTACTCTCATATAAACTATTGTCAATTGGTATGGGGAACAACAACACTTTCAAACCTAAAGCTTGTTCGTATATTACCAAAAAAATTCTTCGGCATAATTACAATGAACCTCATTGAGCGCCAAGTACTAACTTGCTCTACCGCTCCCATATGATTAGAGCGTTCGACTTGTATAGATATCGATTAAGTTCAAGGTATAAATTAGAAACACTAAACAATATTACTAACTTACGTGATATGACTCATCTTCAAATAAAGAACGTAACTACAGTAGTTACTCAACAAGACATAGATAAAATTGATTAGTGCGTACACCTCGTTCGAAATGTGGAAAAGATTGCTTAAGTTTCATACTACCGTCTTTATTAAATAGATATCATCTTGTGCATTTTCAAATATTTACCTGTAAGTACAGTGAACTCCCTAGAATGTATGATACCGAGAGAGCATAATTTGTTGCGATTTATTTTTGTTTAAATGTGTGCGCCCTATACATTTATGATCACAATGATTTTTTTTGTGAGTGCTTTTTGCAATGTATTGTTAAGATGACTTTTCTTCCCGCCTTTTTTGTTTTCGTTTTTCTCTTCTGTGAATAGTTTAGCACTATGCTGCTTAGCTGCCAATATTAATTGTCTGCGGACTCGTCAATCTGTAATGTTCTAGCTTTTTCCACAACTTCTTCATCTTCTTTGTACAAGGTGAAAATAAACTGGTTTGATTTGATTTAATATTAAGATTGTGTACTCCTTGCGACACGGATTTCTCTGGTAGTAGGCAGGTGTGCTACCCATACAAAAATGGTCTATGGTCGTCTATGGAAAATTATATGGCAGGCTATCACCCCCTATGGCCCTCTATGGTCGGCCATAGAAATCCATAAAGACAGCTACAGCCAGCTATAGAAAAATCTATGGCCCTGTGTCTAAAGACTGGGAACCAATAAATTTTCTTTACCCGCCTATAGAAAATTCTATGGCCACCAGCCTAAAGACTGGGAACCAATAAATTGTCTTTAACCGTCTATGGAAAATTTTGTGGCCCTAAGTCTAAAGACTGGGAAACGATAAAATTTCTTTAGACGCCTATAGAAAATTACATGGCCCTATGTCTAAAGACAGCGAACCAATAAATTATCTTTACCCGCCTAAAGAAAATTCTTTGGCCCCGAGTTTAAAGACTGGAAACTAATAAATTGTCTTTACCCGTCTATAGAAAAATTTGATGGCTCCGAGTCTAAAGACTAAGAACCAATCAATTTTCTTTCCACGCCTATAGAAAATCACTACCGGCGCTTACTATTTTAGTAAAAACGCTCCAGGTTAGAAAATTAAATCAATACTAAATTTCTGTAAGCCGGGGACAAACCATGACCCAAGATATGTTCTCTGCTGTTGCAACGAGTCATGAAAACCAGTAATATTGTTTGTTTGAAAAATCCAGTAAAATACTTGTGCAACAATTTAAATTAATTATTTCCCGAAAAGTGAAAATAAATTACACTGGCGCCGAACACTGCAATCAAGCAATAGCTTGACTTGCAATCTTAAGCACCAGTGTACTGCATGCCATCACTGCATTGTCAACGTGATTCATCAAACTTATTAGAAAGATAATTAACTACATTTTAGTTAATTAGCCTAATGATCTACATTTGCTTTTTTAGGTGTTGAATTAAGAGATGGGGGCTATTTCTAAGAGAAACGTCAAATAATGTATTAAGTACGAGTAATATTCGCTCCGCCTCTCCGTGTTTTTGCGACAAATGACGGGTCACCGGGAAAGTCGGATTCGAAAATTAGACTGCTATATACAGCTAGTGCGAACGCAGCATATGATTAGAGGGGTCGGGTGTCGGGTGTCGGGTGTCGCGGTGGTGTTGTTTGGGGTAGTGTTCTGCTTGTGTTCTGTATATTCTGTGTGTTCAGACATGTATGCATTATCTAAGATGTAGCGTTCACACGTCAGGAGTACTTGAAGTAAAAATGTGTTTTAGAGTTGGCTGGCTAAAGAGAGGCATAGGGCAGGTCATTAGATACAAGCTAAAGTAGCGCGTATGGCTGGACAGCGATTGGGCCATAGACAAAGCCAAAGAGGCCCATAAAGGCGAACGTAAAAAATGGCTAAAGACAGCCATAGAAAATTCTTTAGCTAATTGGGCCAAATAGCTAAAGCCGACCATACGAAAAATTTTCTATAGCCGAATATAGGACATTTTTGTATGGGTAGATTCTCCCATGTTCCCAAGAAGTTCGTCACGGGACATTAAAATCCCTGGTGGCCGCGACCACGCAGCGCGGCTGCGAGACGAGTGAACCTCCCAAGGCAAGCGGCTGAAATGCACTGGCTAAATTGCTCATCTACAGCTGAGAGACAAGTGACCCGTTAAGGCAGATTAAATGAAGGCAGACTAAGTGATTTTATGAGCCAGTTTACGCGCACATTTCATCTAACCTGTCAAAATGTTCTGATATATGTTTTCTTAATTTTTTTTCATAAATTTTGTAGCCGGTGTTTTATATACATGGTGTTTCAGAGAGCTCAGGCCAAATCGCTCCTGCGAAAACTACATCATCGCAACGAAAAAAGGCTCGTGTCGTTTTGATCCTGGGCCAGGGGTCTATTTAGAAAAATTATTACAGTCCGGATATTTCGGTTATTAATTATGTTCCCGTAATGAACCTTTTAGTACTGTGTTTAAGGGCATAGTTTCAATTAGAACATTGCTCAGCATCGTTGAAAAACACTAAATCAGCAAATTGCAGAACGATAGAAGGCACGCGAAGCATTTACGGCTTTCTGAAAAACCGCACAAATTCGACGGGTTTTTAAGTTTCGGTTTGCTATCGAAGCGCATCTCGGCCCCGGTGACACCGCGGCCCGTGGACAGATAGTGCAACCAGACTCTGCTGCGTCGCGCGATGACAGCGCAGCATGGATTGGTTTCACTATTTCTCCACGGGGCGCGGTGGCGCCGGGGCCTAGATGCGCTCCGATAGCAAACCGAAACTTAAAAACCCGTCGAATTTGTGCGGTTTTTCAGAAAGCCGTAAAATGCTTCGCGTGCCTTCTATCGTCTGCAGTTTGTTGATTTAGTGTGTTTTCGACGATGCTGAGCAATTTTCTAATTGAAACCATGCCCTTATAAACATATTATTAAAAAGTTTATTACGAAAAAATAATTAACAACTTAATTATCCCGGACTTTAGTAATTTTCCTAAATCGGCCCCTGGCCCAGGACCAAAATGATTTAAGCCTTTTTTCGTTGCGATGAGTAGTTTTCGCAGGAGCGATTTGGCCTGGAGTTCTCTAAAACACCCTGTATATATATACATATTTAAATGATAGGGTATTGTAAACATGCTTAGTTTGGGAATTTGCTTTGTTGTTTTTTAAGCTGCAAAACATGTCGCAGCCTCCCAGACATCCTTACGCTGGTTTTGGCTGCTTTCTGTGCAGACAAATTTACCAGTATATGTAAAAAGTATAAAAATTAAAAACAAAAGGCACAGATTATAACAGACTGAAAACCCGCATGGACCTTTTTTGTCTCCATGTTGTTTCTAGCCAGGGTAAGTGATTGTTGTCAAAATAGTTAAATAGACGACGTGGAAACAAAACGGACACACGAAACATCGTCTCATACACAACTAATACGTTTTATTCGCGTCAGATATAGTAAAGTTGTATCAACCAAAAATCTTCTGGCCGATTCCACTTTCAGATTTTTTCCGTATTGGCGGTGTCCCTTATGGTTCCTCTCGTGACGTCATTCCCATGCAAATAACCAGTTCGATGGTGTTTGTAATTACCATGCTGGAAGCTTGAAATTGTTGCGCTTTGAAAGCAACGCCGCAAACACGTCAAAATTTAAGTTCTTACACCAGTCTCATTTCCGTCATTATTCTAAGTGGAGAGTAAAAACATGCTTCAAAAATAAATTTATATTCAAACTGCCCTTCGGGGTATGACGTCATTGTCAGCATTCGGCAAATCGTGGCAGGCCGAACACTTCGATTCGATCGATCGCTCACTTCGCCAATAGTGCGTGAATTCTTCGCCTTCGAAAAGCGTAGAACTTCCGCGTGCTACACACTAGAGATCGCATGCTTGGATCTGCCTTCGTAAACATTAGACGAGTGGAAAACTTTATTTACGTGATACCGCGTATATAATATTATCAATATCAAACTACACACTTGTGCCAGCAGCTATGCACTATTATTATACTAGATATCAAATAAAATGAAGCAGTTCGAAAATAAATATTTTTTTATACTATACTCAGTTCATGTGAATTTTATTTTGTGTAGTGTCTCTACATGTGATATGGTAATCAGTTATTGTCTATACTCTGGAAGCTCGGTTTCTCCATCTGTAAAGGGAGATTTATTTTATGATCAAAATGGTACCGATTCTAAAAGGTGAGAGTGAATTTGTTTGGTTATTAGCTTGAGATATTCGGGTTTATGCACGGGCAGGCGGCAGGTGTCTAAACGAATGCGGCTTTTGTCTAGTGCATTTTGCCTACGCATGTTCCTCCTCTGTTCAAGGCTCAGATTATGTCGACATCACGTATCCGAGTGAGCCCACTGGTGGATCTCCCGGGACATCGAACACACCACCCAGGTCAACTACCACGACTGCAGTGTCCAGAGTGACAAGAACCACTGCAAGTACCATGGCAATTACGACAACAAGCAAAGAGCCAAATACAACGGCAAGTACGATTATCCCCGTGGCACCACCTACCAACATTTCGGTATCCCAAGGTGAGTACTGGAAAATGAGTAGGCGGTTTTTGCAGCACAAATTACCCATACGGCGTGTGATGCGTGCCGCGCGAAAAGTTCGAGATGGGAACGCTTGAAAAGAGCGCACCAGAAGTTAAATATCATTGACGCATTGCGAGGATTGCATTACCGCCGACAATGCATAAAGCTACAGATACATTAGAATAAAACACCATGTAAAACAGAAAGCCTGCAGCCCCCCCCCCCCCCCCCCCTCCCCGAATGCTATCCTAATCCCTGGGCCCGTTTGCTCGAAGCTGGTTAACTAACCGCGGTTAACCGGATTTCCCTACGAAGGGGAATTTTAGTTCATGTGACGGGCAGAGTAAGGACGGCGGGGAAACATGGCGGTGCCCCACTCAGTAAGCGCCGCTCGCTTTGGAACTAATACGTCGTTGTAGCTGCAATATCGGGCGCGTTTGTCAGCAATGAATGGTGCAGAAGGCTTTCGATTTGCCCTACCTTACTTAAAACGCAAAGCATGAGCAATGACCTCGCCGCAATTTTTAGATAGTCTTTCGATTCTGGCAATTCCTAAGCCTAAATGAACGCGACAGTTGTCGGCATGGCAACGTTTTTGAAAAGTGGATTGCCTTGACTCAATCGGCCGGGTACTGATAGCACACAAAAGCAGACAGCGTCACCATAAACCTTTTGCTAAATTTTCCAAGCACCGATGTGCATGCTACGAGTGTAGTTACATGCGCTGCGCGTGTTGGCGTCTGCAGTAGTAAGTATTCTAAAGCAAAAAGCCTACAACAAATTTTGCTGTGCACGCGCGTTCGTCATAGATTTATTATGATTATTTACTTCGAATATTTTATAAGTGGAAGGCCAGCGCGCGCGGATCGTTGAATTACACTTCCAGTGTTCTCCTGAATGTTAGGGTAATTTACAAATAGGTCAATTTTCACTAGAGCCGAGTTACAGGTTTTTTAAATTTATGACGGTGTTATATACAGTTCTTACATGCTGGCCAACCATGCTGCCCATGTAACGCCCACCTTTCACTACTCACTTCTTCCTTATCGTTTCTAGGACTGAATTTCGTCGTCCTCTTTCGAACTTGGAAGGAAATTTCAACGAGGCTTGTCTTCACTTCAGACAGTCAAATATTTAGGAATTTTCCAAACAAGGGTTAATTTAGTTTTGCCTTACCGATTACCTGTACCACGAGCAATAAAAATTGTTTCTTGAGCTCAAATGCATGCCGCGCTGCGTCGCGAAAACACGGTAGCGCGCATTTTTGTGTCCCCCCATTTTCGGGAACTTTTCCACGGAAGCCACTTATATTCGCTACAGCCCGGAGGTGACACCAGCTACCACGCCATAATAAAACAAAAAGCTATCGCTCATCCAGCCCTCGTCAAACTTGGCTAGGTACTTTTAGGTACCTAGTAGGGAAGGGCGGTTAAGTTTTAACCGCGGTTAAAGTTAACCGGCTTCGAGCAAACGGCCCTGGTGGACCCACTCAGGGCCCTCTAGCTTGCGTGGGCTTTTCCGCCAGCGCGTCTTTCAGCGTCCCACGACGAAAGCGACGCTAGTGCACGGCGACGACAGATGGCGGCGTCTCTCGCCTTGCTGAGAGCTGGGTTGCTAAACTCGTCAGACACAACTTTCTTTGTGTTATGACATAGCGGGGGAGGAGCCGAAAGATTGCAGCGAAGTTTTTTGTTTTCTCACAAAACCCGCAGATCCGTATATCATCCTGACGTTTTTCATGAAAGGACGAAAAATTCTTACAACTCCCTAGGCGCCGAGCTAGAGCAGCACGAGAAAGCACGCGGAGACGAACATGGTTCGTATACGTGCAATATTACGATGAAGATCATCAGCTGCGACCTTGATGGTCCTTAAAAAGCACAGCGGAGGCTTGGGTAATTGTATTCTAAAATCAACACCGTCAAAGTTGATAGTCTGGTATCGTTCTTATTTCCGCCGATAAAGCAGAATTTACTAAAAAAACCTCCCTGCCGTCCCTTTTATTTATCTCGCCCTTTTGAATTTGATCGGAGTGTAGCCCGACGTGGCTAGGTCACAACCAGCCGAGTAGCATTGTCCACCTTTGGACGGATTTCGCTTCCGGGCAGTTGTCCCCCATCAGCGGGCGATAAAATCATTTTATGATAGACTTTCAAAGATTAGCCAAACTGAGATTAATTCTGCGTTCATCACCTGAAATAAGAGTAATGTCAGTTTTTCAATATTGACTGTGATGTTTCTAGAGTGCCTTCATACAACGCGCGCTTTTGCTTGAGTGGTGACATCTCAGCCATTTTTACGCCCAATCGTTTTTTTATGCATTTTGAAGTGCGCGCAATCCGGTGTCACTCAGCTCGAGCGCGTAGCTTTGGCTAATGCATAGACGCCATTTTATCACCCAGGTCACGCACCGAGTGCGCGAGAGCGTCACGCGCTGACACATTCAGTGCCACAATGGATGTCTTCAGGCACCCTAGATGTTTCGAGAACGCGAGGACACCAAGCTTCCATCGTACACAGCCAAACCTTTCACGGTCGACTCGAACACGCACCATCAAATTTGTCTTTCACAACTGGTCATCCTGTCCCTTACGTCAAAGTTATGAACTATAAAAGGACGTCACTGAACGCGCCTGCACACAACGAGCCCTGGCACGAGCCTCTCAGTTGAAAGTCTGTCATGGCCGCTCGTAAGTTCATGGAACGCGCCCCGTTTTAATTCCAGAATCTCAAGAACCATTATTTCGAAAATTGCACGCTGTGTTGTTCCTCGCCATCGCTCAGTTTGAACGCCTCTAAGCAGGGTAATAGAAACAGAAGAAGCACTAAAGGGGGCAATTCACCGCCCCGCCCCCCCCCCCGAGTGGCGTCGAAAAAGGGGGCGCAAAGCGCATAAGGGTGTAAGGGGGGTGGGGGATATCACCCCAGCCCCGGACTATAGCATTTCAGAGAGTTATAATAAAAAAAGAATAATGACAGACGTTTACAGATTCTTGTAATGTCGAATTAAAGTGCAGCTCTTGAGGAGGAGGAGGGGAGGGTACGGAGGGGAGGGTATGCCCCTCCACCCCCCCCCTCCTCTTATCCTATTCCTCTCTCATTTAGCGGGGAAACCTTATTGGTGTTAAAATCACGTGACGTCGGTTTCCCCGCTAAATTTAGTGAAAAAATCCCATAATGCAACGCGCCGCGCGGTTACGCCAGCGGCGACGCCGCTCAAGCTCAAAACGGGCGCATACGAGTTGCGCTTTAAACATTCGGGGAAGGGACATCCCCCTTCTTCACTACTATCACCATACCTCTCTCTCTCTCTCTCGAACAAATTCTACGGCCCTTTCTGACCCCTATTTGTGTGTGTGTTTGTGTTGGCTAAACGTTTTTCCCCTTTCGACGGTTTTTTCTCGCCATCCCCCCTCTCCCCCTCATCTCTCAGACATTGCCGACGTCTCTATACACAACGCCTGTGAGTGACCCCGGTGGCGTTGTCGACAGTGGCGGAAGATGAGCTCTAGAACCGCATACACCGTGCACGGCTCCACAGTATCACAAAGTTTAATCTTGGCCTCGATTCCGAAGAGAAGATTTTGGCCTCAAATAACTCCTTCCCAAAGTTGTGAAACGTCACTTTGTCGTCAGCAATAACTTCCACAAACGACGATCTTCCGTCGAGAAAGTTCAAAGTATTTGCAGCCCGCCTAGGTACAATCTACGTCTCATTGAGTCTATCGCGGCGTAGGGGTGTAGGAACACGGAGGCGCGACGTCATTAGCACAGCCGTTGAATGGGCTGGCCCCTCGGTGTTGATCGCGCGCGCTCCGATGAAGCTCGCTACAACTTTGTGCCTAACATTCTTGCTGGAATTTGAGCACACTGAGAGCTTGGATGATTGACATCTCGTCCCGCGTGACGTCAACGTTGCGAGAGTCCAATCAGCACGCTCTACGAACTTCGTGCCCAACTTTGTGTTTGACGAGTTTAGCGACCCTGGTGCCAAGCTTGGGGCGTTTAGCATTTGGGGTAGGTCGGGAATCAACCGAAAACATCGTCATGCGCGCGCCTTGTCTTGTAGGTGGTGTTGGTCAAAACTCTTATCCTTAACTGCTAAGACCGAGGATTGAAATCGGTCTCAGTTTGCCTATTCACTAGTTGAAATACTGTATTGCGCCTGGTTCACGTCTCCGATTTGTGTGTTTACCGCCAAATATATTGCTATCTTGAGTTCCGCTGATGACTACATGGAACTGTCATGTCGCCGGTAGCGTTCCCTGCTAGTGTTAGAGCAGGCGTTGTGGATGTATCAGACACCTGTTCCACTCTAGTTTGCTTTCTAGCTCTACAGTCTATGGAAGCTTCAAGAACCAGGAGTTGGGACCCCACGACAAGAGCAACACTAGTGTTCGCTTTTACATTCTGCCGGGACCCTTACCATGAACCGTCAGTACCCCGACATCCGAGAGGAAGACATACAGATTTCTGTGACCCATAATGTTTTCACTTCCCGACAGCTCATATTAAATTGTCAATCAGGCTGTTAAAAAAAGAGTTAAAGAAGCTTCCCAGGCACAGTACCCTAATCAATGGCAACTATAAAAATGACCATTTGAGATAGCTCAGCAAAGGCCCGCTGAATTCCGTGAATATTTAATTCTAAACTAAGGTAAGGAAATGAAATTCAAAATAAGCCTGGCTGCACAAACATATTTTTATTACTCTTTAGAAAAGGTGGAGATAGTGCACAATATTCCGAGCAGGTAGCTTACATGCTAAAACCAACGAACTTTTTTTTTTAATATACTTAGGATGTCGTCTTATCGAGAATGTAAAAAAGAACATACTGTTTTACCACTACATGATCTTCCATGACATAGTAGCTACATGAGGTTTGCCTACACCTTGTGAATCAGTTGCGATGCGCGCAAGCCGACACATTTCATTAACGAGTCCAGCCTATCTTATAGCCCAAGTCGAATTCTGACGCCATAGAAGTTCTTTTTTTTTTCGAAATCTCAAGTGGGTCTGCCAAAGGGAAACTAAAATTAGCCGGTGGAACAAAGTTATTAGAATAAGCACGTCAGAGTACGGGAGACCTTCCTCGCAAGTTGAGTTCCGGTGAGAAGTCCACGCCAAATGATTTCTTGATCGTATAGACGAACACGCGGCCCTGCCGTCACGTGGCTGCGGTGGTGCTGTTGACGGCACTGCGCATGCCCAAACGCTTCATCGCGAATTCGGTTTCAGCGCAGGCGCAGTGCCCACACCCTGTGTGGGCAAACGCGGGCTTGTTTGTAAACAGCGTGTCGGTCTATACCTGAACGGGGCAAATTATTACTTAGTTCACTAGGCGCGCTAAGCAGAAAGCAGCGAGGCAAAGTTCAATCAGCAGGTGGGAAAGATATAGCTCTAACTTTCAACAAATCAAAACCCATCCATCGTTCTTTATTGCAGCAGCTATCTCGTCCGCTGCTTTATTAGAAGCATAAGTGATTTTCATGCCGCGTGTACATTTTGCGGGAATTAAGTTTCTTGCGTTCCTGCTGATTCCGCTCAGCAGATGTTAGCAATACATGCCGCTTTCTTTAAAGGAATATTTAAAACCCCAAGGTTGATATTTTTTCCGCTTCACACGCTTCGCAAGCACGTGGTGAAACACCAAATTATAAATCATCGTCCACCCAAAAAACAACAAATTATATCCCTTTCTCTGAATTGAGCTTCTTGATTTTTTCACGCAACTGCGAACAGTACTTTTAATATTAAGAGGTTTCGCAAGTAGTGCTTCTGTAATAATTATTACTGTCATTCATTGAACACGTTTTTTTAATACTGTAAATAAACAACACTGCTGATTTTGAAAATAAAAATGCAGTTACCGGAATGTTTTTGACACTACAATGGCCGTCTTCTGGCCATTTCTTCACTCTCAGTACGGCGTAAAGCCAACAGTTTGACGGACCGGCGGTACGCTTCAGTTGAGGCCCGAATCTAACTCTAACGGTATTCCTTACACTGAGGTTTATTTTTACAGAGTCATTATCAACAGAGTTGTGAGAACAGGTGAGCAGGTATGAGACTGGCCCCTGCAACTCTTCGTCTGAGATTTCAGCCATCCAAGGAATATCTTGTGCTTAATTTTTTGGAAACTTTGTGCAGCAAGGAACTTTTAGATTTGGTAGTACTGGGGCAGAACATCCCACATCAAATTTGGCACATCGCACCTCACGTTAAATGGGCCATGAAACGATTTTTCAAATTCTTCCTGAGCTGTAATACTCCACTTAAAAGCAAACTGAGAAATCACGTCGTCGTGAGTTGCAAGAGCACCGGCGCGATGATCCCAAGCTTCCACTGTGCTTTTTAAGCATACCACGAAACATGGCATTCACAAGTGATGATAAGTTCTGTCAGAGCAGTCATTGGCAACGAACGCGAATTCAAATATTCGTCGACGAATCGATTGTTCACGAGATCATGCGTCCGAGTGACACAGTCTAGTGCCAAATGCGTGAGCTGGGCTCGAATGATGCACTTGGGGTTCGATGAGGGTCGTTTGGTATCCAGGAAATATTACATTGAAAAGACGGTGAGCTTTCGAAGGAAACGAGGCACGAAATTGTACGGTTTCTTTTAAAAATGTTTTTGCCATAAATCTGGCTTTGGACTTTCTACGCTCTTTCTTTTTACCCTCTAAGAGACATGCGGTAACATAAGCGCCAATCTAAAATAATTCAACCCAGCACAAATTTTTTTAATCACCCCTTTAATGCCTAAGGTCTGCTACACTTCGTTTTTTTTCTTTGATTTTAAAAATTAATTTTTTACCTATAAACAGTGCAGAAAAACAAAAAAGCAAACTAGATTGTGACACGTCGCCTGCAGGCAAAAAGGATCTCGCGAAATACTTCCGCGGTAGGTCGGGTTGCACGTGCGGGTGGCCATGAACGATGAGGAGGAAATAGAAATAGTTAAACGATATTTTATTTTTTAGGCATCTAAAACAAAACTAGGACTGCACCATTTCACTACCTACGGCATTAAATCCGGTGGGCGTTTCAAATAAAGCGTCCTGAAATATTTATTTTGTAAATACACATTTTACAGACAGAACCTTCAACGAAAACAACTCATTTTTGAAAACCGGAGACGACGGACGAAAAAGGGGACAACACACAAACGTCTCAAACGCGCTACTAAAGTTTATTAGAACAGTCGTTTATATAGCATCTCTCCCACACGTCTTCCGGAACTGCACACGTCACTGGAACTTTTTTTTTGATGTGTGGGGTCTTTGTTTTGCAATGATGTGTACCAACAAAGTGCGATAACTTAAAGAGAGAAGGGAAAAAAAAACAAAGTCAAGATGAGTTGTATCTTGGCTAAAAGTTCCATTGACGTGTGCAGTTCCGGAAGACGTGTGGGAGAGATGCTATATAAACGACTGTTCTAATAAACGTTAGTAGCTGCGTTTGAGACGTTTCTGTGTTGTTGCCTTTTTCGTCCGTCGTATCCGGTTTTCAAAAATGTGTAACATCAACAAGCTCGCCTGCCTACTTGCTTTATCTTCAACGAAAACAAATTTAAGTATCACTCTTGATGTTCACGAGTGCGATTCATTTCAATAATATTTTGAAAATGTTCAAATATTTTCTCAGCGCAAAATTGAACTTTAAAATTCGAAGTGACAAAGAAAGTACGGCAGTCATTTGCCTGGAACGCATTGCGTACGTAGAGAAAACAAAGGCATATGATCATCATATAAATATCGAGGAATATCCTAGATATTCATAGATATATTTAGGAATATAAACATCTAGGAATAGGAACATAGTATAAATATCTAGGAATTCATCTGCCAACCGGAGCGCTCAAATAACATCTGTCATCGCCGATGCTAACCGCACTCTCGGATTTCTTCGCCGTAACCTCAGACAAGCTACGTCCCCAATAAAACAACTAGCTTATACTCCCTTGGCCAGAACTGAACTATAATTCGCTTCTTCCATATGGTCACCGTGGCAGGCATACCTAACAACCTAGAATCCGTTCAAAGCAGAGCCCTCCGTTTTATATATTCCGACTATTCCCTTTACGCAAGCATATCAGGATTTCGCCAATCAGCTAGCTTTGACACTCTTTCTCACCGCCTCAGGGTGTATCGTCTCTCTCTTCTTCATCGGATATTTTATTACGACAGTCATCTCAGAAAACGCTTGCTGTCGCCTCCTTACCGCATTCTCCCTCGTCTCAACCATTCTTGTAAACTCCGTCCGATTTCATCGTCAACCGTCACTCACCAAATGTATACTTTACCATTTGCCATTGACGACTTGAACTCACTGCCTGACGTAATTGTTTCCTTATCTGACACTAAGACATTTTTCTGCAGCGTTTAGCTTATTTTTTCTAACCTATAACTAGATTGCAGCGTGTTTTTGTTGCTAAATAGTTGTGTTATTTGTTTGTTTTTTAAGTTTTCACTCTCTTGTATATTGCGCCCCTTGGCCTTCAAGGAATAATAAATGATGAACTGATGATGATGATATGAAAATGCAGGGTGACGTTAGAACGTCGATCGAGCTCCGATTGGAAGTATATTTGGTACTCGATTACAACTAAATTTATCGTCTGTAATGTGAACCGTACAAGTCTTCTCCGAAGATGCACGACCTAGATTTACAAAGTATTTCCAACTGCTCAGTCGGGTCACCTGGTTTAAGACAGCGTTGCTAATACGAGGTACGGAGAGGTGACCAAATTCTTGAGTATCTGCTACCGTCTTGCACAGGGAGCCTCCGCAGTTAAATTGCGAACAACTTCCGTAGTTTGAGGTGCTCTTTCCCTTAAATCTAGGTTATCTAGTTTTTCGTAGAGAGTCTTGATATACGAGATTGAGCAACTCAAACCAAGATAATGTTTACAATTTAATGACCAACGCCTTCTTCGTAGATGAGTCTCTGGTGCGAAGAAGTTGCGTTGTCAAGTGCAGAGGAGCAAAACGACCGAAAACAGGGAGATGCTTGGGGTTGATAAAACGAGTTATGACAAACTAAGAAGGCATGACGTCATTAAAAAAGTGGTAAAAAACGTAATCAAGGTTGATGAAAAAGTCACCAATACATTCAAAACACTGAGAGGCCGAGTGACGCGGGTCACATATGAAAGAAGGGTCATTCCATGTCAAACGTCCCAGACGTTTCGCTCGACCCCTTCCGATTTCTAAACAAAAAATTCATGGCCTTTTGCCGGAATGTCCGTAGTCATGCCCTGAAATAGTTTTGGCGAAAACAAATTTTTGATGACGTGAGCGCGGTTTGAACTTGTAAAAACAGCGTGAAACTCCCAGGCAGCACAAAATGAACGGCCGGGCAATGGCTGAAGCATTTTGGCCAGTCATATTTCCTCCGGCCTAAGGCCGGTCAAACTACTATGCCCGAACACGGCTGTGGGCCTTGGCCAAAGACTTGAGGGGACTGGCTGTTGGAGGCTGGCCGATGACCTGTAGCGGGACACAAGCCGAAGGCTAGCAAATAAAGACCGGCCAAAGACTTTGGTATGGACACAGGCCAAAGGTTAGCATCCGGGCACTGGCCAATGCCGTGTGGCCGAAAGCAAGCCGAAGTTGAGCAACAGGACATTGGCCAATGACCTGCGATTGAAAGCTGGCCGGAGCTTAGGAAATGGAGGCCGGCCGAAGACTTGTGTCAGGACACAGGCCGAAGGTTAGCATCTGGGCACTGGCCAATGCCGTGTGGCCGAAAGCAAGCCGAAGTTTAGCAACGGGGCATCGGCCGGTGTCCTGTGATCAGAGGCAGGCCGAAAATTAGCAACTGGGCATCAGCCGTACATCAGATGTCAGGTGCTGGCCGAAGACGTTTGACCGGGCACAGGCTGATGACATGCAGCTAGGCACAGGCCGATCCCTTGCAACTAATCATAGGCCGTACCTTTGCGATTGGGTGCTGGCCCTACAGCCGAGGCCACACATTGGCGAGCGACATGCAGTTAGGTATTAACCTTGCAATGAACTCACGGATGCACTGCAGAACATGAGCCTGTGCCTGACATTTTGCCTGCGCATTTTGCAGAAACTGTGGAAGCTGTAAGTATCAGCTACAATCAACCACTTAAGATGAAATGTCGGGATGCACAAACTCAGTGGGAACTGGTTTGTCTTGTTAAAACAAAAAAGGCTGAGGATTTTCTGGGACTATTTTTATTTAACCTTTTCCATTTCTTCATTCCGCCTCTTGCTTTGCCCACCATCACAGTCGACAAATGACCACAGCCATCTCTTTGCGACGTCTTGAACCGTTGCCTCTCTCAAGTCCGCATACTCCGCCTTGCCGGCAGCTGAGAAAAAAAAGCATTCAGTTTATACATACAATTACAGTCAACCCCGTTTATCGAACTCGCAAAAAAACCTTTACCAGTCTGACATACTGAGTAATTCGATATAAAATTTTTAATAAATTTGAAAACAAACAAGAATGCCACATTCAGGAAAGTTGTTTACTCTCAAAGGAGCGTCTGTATGTCATGAGGGACGCGCCACACGGCTATTCAGTGGCCGTTTCTTCATTTTTCAAGGGCTCACCGGCTCACCCTCTCCCCACTCCCTCCGCAGAAGAGAATTTTTTTCTTCTCTTCCGGGTGGTCAACGCGGCCTCTTGAAAGAGAAACGTTTTCTTTCAAGCGGCCTCAACGCTGGCGGGCACGTTGGGGGAAAGCCAGCTCTGCAAGCTGGCTTTCCCCCAAAGGCTTGCCTGCATTGAGTGAAAGCCAGCTTGCAGAGCAAAACGGCGCTCTTGGCAGTTCAATCTATCGGGAGACACTGCAATTTTCGCTCGCTGTAACCGCATTTTCACTGCAGCTACTAGTATGTTCAGAACTAGTTCGATACAAGGGAAAGATCGAATTAACTGGGTTCGATATAATCGAGTATGACTAGTGAGAGACAATGTCATGCACAATCATGTGATACCAAAACAGGCTGAAGTTGCTTCACTTTGTTAAATATACATTGCAAGTAAAAAAAGTTAAATGGTGACCACTATTATGTGCAATGTTCATGTGACCATTCATAGGGGTACATTAGAATTCTAAACACTTGTATTAAAAATTGAATAAGCGACCCCAATTTCGTTAGCCAGAATTGAACAAAAAACTGCAGTTATTAGAGGTGCAGACATTTTATCAACTGCAACAAACTCCGTTAATGATTATTAATTGCCACTTTGGAGGTTTCATTCATAACTCATTTCACTAAAGACTGCATGGGACCAAGATTTCTAAAAATTAACTTTCTCATTCAGAAGAGCCTACATTTGACTGAGTTTAATACAGTATTTACTTTTATACTGTTCAATGACCATGCAATGTGTGAGGTTACTTCTGAAACTCAACCTTCAAAGCCACTTAGGGTAGGGCGAGACTTTGAAAGTCATACTGATAGAATGGGACTAGCATAAAATTGTCAGAAATAATGAGGCCTGTGAAATTTTAAGGAAATGTGGATACATTTTGGTTATACATGATAAAATAAAACAGTGCAAGAAGATCTAAAAGGAAGAGACACACTGGATAGAACAGAGGGCTCTGTTCTACTTGGTGTCTCTCTCCCTTTTTATCTTCTTGCACTGTTTCAAAACAAAGAAATGCTAGTTTTGACTTCTCAACTGAGTTGCCAAGATGTAAAAAAAGAACTACTTATCAATCAATTGCATTTCTAAAGTGGGGCCTACAGACATGCCACCATTTTTACACATGCACACTTATTTGGCAGAAGGGAATGGTGTTGTTCACTTGCATTTGGTAGCATTAAAGGGGTACTGAAACAAAAATTGAAATTTTCAAATTTCGTTCGGAAATGGGTCAAGCATGACGTGTAATAACCGTAATTCATAATCGCACGTTTGTATTTTGAACGATTGGCTATATTTTTCGTTCCAAACGGTGCACTCGAGCGAGCGCTCGAAGAAAGCGAACGGAGGGCGCGATGCGTCATGGGATATCCGGCGCAAACAAAAACAGAAAGAAAAGTTTCCCCGCATTCGTGACGTGGCAAGGCTGGCGGGATTATGAGCTTTGCCCTTGGTGGCGTTGTCAGCGTTGTGGTGGTGTCAATAGCGTCAGCGCGTTACAACCGAGCCGTTCGAAGTGCCCGTGGGGTGACGAGCGTGTGGCTGGCCCAAGAAGCACGTAGCTTCCACAGCACTGTCAGCTTAGGGCTGAACGGGGTGGGGAAAGCAACTTTTGTCCGAGTTTTGAGCGACTGGCTAATCTTCTAGGGGAGAATGGCTGCATCCGGCTGCACAAACGAGGGTTCGAGAAGAGAGTCCACCCTTTTCGTCTTCTTGGACTGTTTGGTTCAATGCGCGATTTGTGAGTTGAGGAGGAAAGCTAAGAAGGAAAATGTTGAAATGCCAAAGAGCGGCGCTGCGCCAGAGGAATCTGCTACGTCACGACTACGTAGCAGATTCCACAACGTTGCTAGACTACCTCCCAAATAGGCTCCGCATGCATCCACCAGGTGCACATTGGAAGATCGTTTATTTAGCTTTAAAATTAGTTTTCTTGTGCCTTTCAACGGAAGACTGGTGTTTTTGAGGTTAGGGTGCAACATGCAACACATTCAAGCTAGAAAATGAGCGCTCAAATTTCGTTTCCCTACCCCTTTAAAACAAGTAAAGTTTCGTGGCTCTTCTTTATAAGCCAAGGACAAGTGCAAAATATCCTAGAATAATGGTGTGCTAGAAAGCATTTGAAAACAATGTCATTTTCCTCCGCCAAAAATGCATGTATGCAAGAAAATGGTGGCATGGCGTTCCGGCTGGTGCCCCATGCACGTGCAGAGGGCACCAGCACAAGTAGCACGCACATGAAGTTGGCTTTGGCAGGTTTGCAATTACACGTGCTTGCTGGCAGGAGCGAAGAAATGATGGCGGCGAGTTGTCGTGCTTGCAATCGTCTACAAGTCAGCACAGTAGAACATGAGTAATGCGTCTTTAAGGGGACTGCGATAAAAGAAATGTATGCTCAGGGTAAACATAACCGGGAATATATCAATCTGGTTCTACTCTACTACACACCAAATAGTCTTAGCTTCTCACTTGTGGGAATAAGATGCAGAAAACTGGTTACTAAGTACTTGCCAGCTCATTATTCCCTCAGAAATTCTAGTTTTACAGACACCTTCTCTCTCATTTCCCTTCAACCTAAGTCATTTTGACCTGCTTCAAATTTGCCGACACATAGGCCAGCACAAAGCGGATAGACCACAAGTGCTGCATCAGCATTCGGCTGGGGCTCGTGTTCTCACTGATCAGACCAAGAACTAGACACGAAGCAAACATTTTCCGAACCTGAGGCTTGAAGAATTCAAATATGTTGAAACTTTCTAACTTTGACACTAAAAAATATAACACTGAACCTATCATATCGAAATATTCAACTATTTTAGTCATTATTTTTCTACGAATTTGTCAAACTTCGAACCCGTGAAGTTCAAAAGTTTGAGCTTCGTCAAACTTTTGATCTGAGGAACTTCTAACCAAAACAGGATTCAATGGGTACCTACATATTCAGAACACATAGCAACTGCTTCGAATAACCCGTGACCACGCTTGAACTGTGCAGATAACGATTGCTGTCGCAGAAGACTGACTCAAAGCTCAAAGAGGCAAGCTAAGTGGCCGAGGGCCGACCTGCCCAGCAAATGCAGCGAGCTATCTGGTGGTAGCAACTGCTGTACCCATCTCTGTTCTTTGCAAGCTTTGTTTAAACTCTGCTAAACAGAGCTCACACATCAGAAAATTAAGAAATTACTTGAAACTGTGAAACTGGGACCCTCGTGCGATTTGAGGAACTCTAACTTTACAAACTTATACTTGGAACAAAATTCTTAATCTTGAATAATTCTAACTTAAACCAAGGAACTTCAAATCTTCAAATATTTTTAAAAACAAAATTGTAAAAAGAACGAGGAAACTGTTGAACTTTACTTTTATAACCATCGAAAGCTTCAGACTTTGTAAATTCAAACCGTGGCAATGTTCGAAAGTTGTTCACTTTGCAACACTTTCGAACTCGAACCTCAAGAGGTTCGCGACACCTCTACCAAAAGCCCTGCCAAATGCAGATGCGGCACTCATGTTCAATTTGTGCACTGCACTGGCCTACCTATGCACTGTCAAATTCGAAGCGTGCAGGCCTTGAGATTTCAGAAGGTGTTGTCTAGACCTCCTGGTGGCAATCAGTTCATCGAAGAATGTTTCACCTACAAATTGCTCCATCGACAAAGACTGTCTGTTTCAGCAACACATCTTGCAACATTTCATAGATCTTCCTTTTCATGACAGCCTTGAAATTGATTTTTGGGAACATGAATATCGCCAGACCTGTTTAGGATCGAAGCTCGGCCACCAGCGCCCCATTTCTGCCCTTTTGATTGCTAGCATAGCTTTCTAAAATGGCTCGCTGCAAGTTCGAGCCCAAGAATAGATTCATTTTCTCCTTGCACAGCAAGGGACGGCTGCACAAAGCGCGGCCTTTTTGGAATTGTAGCTTGCTGTCACGGTGGCGATGAAACGTCGCAACAGTGAAGCTTGCGTAATGAGTGTTGATAGAATGTGCACTGATAAAAAGTTGTTTATCAAACATGCATAGATAAAACGATAGCACCCTGGGCATCCTGCTGAAATTGCAAAGCATTAATGCGAGGTTACCAATGGTGCTTCCTCCAAGAAAAGTTTGAACTAGCAGCTAGCCACGGCTGGCATTCCGCAGCGACCGCTATCTGTGGACGCCGTGAAATTACAAAATTACCTATCTTCAATGGTGCATGCAGAGTTGCAGAAATTATTAAAAAGCAAACAACAACATCACACTTCAGCCAATCCCGATCCTCGGTTTACGTGCTCTTTAACAAGCCAAGACGTCGTAAATGTTCTCACCCCTTTCGGAGAAGTTCCCTGCATCCAAGTTGTGGTACATGCGGCTCTCTTCAGCCCTGTAGGGAGCAGGAAAAAAGACAGCCTCAAGTAAGCAGGAGTGCACAGGAGATAAAACCAAGAGCAAAATTTAATCTGTTCTGAACGTAGGACCAGCTATATTAGCTTCAGATATTTCATATTGAGCCCGAACTAACCCGATACATGATAAGCTGTCAGGACTGGACCTGAAGTAGAAGACATTCAAACATGAAAAAAAGAGAAATGCTTAGACTGAATCATGAACAGTGAAACTGTTTTGTAGATACAGAAAACAACGCTACAAAAACCATAGGTATGTAAGCAGTGCTTTTTATAGTGCGGCCTTTGTAATGGCTGCCTGAAACAAAGGTAGGACTCGTGAACTCCTACCCACATTTCTGACACTTCTCTGGCAATCCATTAAAAGGAATACAGGACTGACGCTCAATTCATGCTGACTGCTTTTGTAATATCCCACCGTAAGAATGCACAACTCTGATGACAAAAATGTTTGGATTGAGGCCACATCTGTGGCCTCAAGCCTAGAATAGGCCACATTGCTTAACCCAAAGCTAGAGCATATCTAAGCACCATGTTCCAAAATGTTCCTGCATTACCGGTATGGTGAACAACTAAGGCACTTTTTTATTTCTTATTTCAGAGTGCCATTTCCCGAGCTATTTAGAATAGCGAACAAAAAGCTCAATTGTTGGTCGTCTGAAATAAAAGCTTTCATAAAATTGTTTTTCAATCAACAGACCCTTTTCAAAAGTTTGTACCAATACCCGGCCGCCACTGCTTGCTCCCCTACTCTGAGCATGTATTGGACACGGCAGTTGCGTCAGCGTTCGGCGTGAACTCAGCTGGTATTGAAAATGAGCGCTGTGTCAGAGTTCGGCGAAGACTCGGATCCAATCACGGGCTTCGTGATTGGATCCGAGTCTTCGCCGGGTCTATTGCACCACGTAAGTGAAAATAGAGTATGTATATAATATTTGAAAGTATGAAATATCGAGCCCAACAAAGTCAGAAATCAAAGACCATCAAATGGCATTATGAACTACTGGCATTTCTTAAGGGACCCCATGGTCAACACCTGTTCACTTTTTGGCTGAGCGAGCTTCCCTGGGAGCAGGCTAGCCTGCGCCGGGGACATTCTTGTCTGGAAGCTTGGTTGGACAGCTAGTGGACTAATACCCCAGTTACACGGGCGCTCTCAACTGCCATTGAGTCAACGACAGTTGACTCAATCGCGATCAGCCGGAGTTACACGGCGGCACCAACCGTCACCGAGCCGCTAATGACAGTAGAGTTCAACTGAGCTTCCCTACCTCAGTTCAACCGAACGGACTTCCCCAACGGAGGTAAAATGGCACCTGTTTGCAGGACCGCAGCCGCTAACCATCGATTGCGAGGCACTTACAGTTTCGGAATGCAGGGGGAGGAGTCTAGAAAGAATCATAGCAGTAAAATTTCCTGGAATAGGTTTGGGCGTCGGAGCTGCCAATAATACGATCCCGGCTAGCCGACAAGCCACCAAACGAGCGAAGATGGCGGAGGGACCAGCTGTAT
Organism: Ixodes ricinus; assembly: GCA_037355805.1. NCBI lineage: Eukaryota > Metazoa > Arthropoda > Arachnida > Ixodida > Ixodidae > Ixodes > Ixodes ricinus. The sequence continues at coordinate 37,917 of JAZHYW010004264.1, forward strand.
AAATGGACAAACAGTAGTGGGGCACCCATCCTAGCGGGCGGCAGCTTCCACCACCTAGCCTGCTTTGGTACTCGTGTAAACGCCGCAAAAACCAACAAGGTGTCAAACATATTGTATGATATACTTATAATAAATAAAAGGTGTGTCTCCGAGGAAATTACTATAACAATGAGACTGATCATGCGACACAAGAACTAGTTTCGTGTTAGCTTTAACTGGCTTCTAAAGAGTTGAGTTCAGTTCAGTTCAATCAAAGTTAGGGCCGATAAATGTCGTAGACTCAACGATAGTTCAAAGCATACGTGTAACTAGGGTATTAGACTGGCTTGCAAGGTTTGAGGGACAAGCAATTCTAACTGATGTGGTACAGTCTCCAGCAATATGAAATACCCACTCAGAGCGCGTGGCCGAGGCGGTGGCCGAGAGGGGCGCAGGGCACGATTTGGACAGTTCCATGTTGCTCAGAGGGGAGGCTCGCTCAAGGCTGAACCGCTGTTGGTTATTTCGGGCACTGCGCACATTTTTTCATCCAGAATTAAATGGTGCTAACTGAAAGCTCTTAGCTGTCTGTACACATCTTTCGTGCTTTTATTCTTTCAATTTTAAGTACTTAATTTTACAATGTGATTGCACTAACCAGACTAGCCTATACTCAGTGATAAATCAACATCAAAGAGTAAGTAAAACGAAGGTGGGAAAGGAGAAAACGGACGGAGTGTTGAATGTGGAAGGAGAAAAACCTCCTGTTCTACCTTCCATCTGCTTTCTCCTATCCAGCCTTTGTTTCCCTTGCCCTTTGTTACTGACCTGTCACTGACTTAAACTATTTAGCAATTTTACAATTGCATAGGGAGCTAAAGTTATTCATGCAAGTTTTGATTCACATTGAATAAGAGCCTTATACCGGGAAAAGCTCTTTCTCTTGAGGAATCGCCCGAAGAGTCGCTGTCCACATGGCCAGCAGGCCTCCTAGCCCCTTCCTGTCTTGGGGCTGCCTCCGGTCCGTCAGTCCAAATTGGATGTTCAGGCAGCTGCGACCACATGATCTGAAGCGTGCTGCACCGTGGCTGCATGAGAAAAAATTATCTCAATTATACGCTCAAATAAAAAAAAAATCGGCAACCTACTGTAGGAGTGAAGATTCTTCACAGGGTATTTCGACCAAGTCCGTGTAATTTGTTCTTTCTCTAAAATTGCATTGAGGACCTGCTGCTTTTGCTTGTAAGGTGGCCAGTAGGAGATGACTTGCTCTAGCTTTCTCACCAGCCAGCACTCAGAGACGACATATGGGTGGTACGTGGTAGCAATAGAGAAGTGTGGAATCAATAGGCATTCTACCAGAATAGTAGAACCTATTTTAGTCAGCTTGAGCAATGTTGGGGGCCCCACCAGCAACCACTAACAACGCTGCCAGATTTGTTTATTTTTGGGTGGAGAAATCCACTAAACAAATTTTAAAAAAAGGTGCTTACGAATGTAGGTTTCTGATACAAGCATGACACACTCAACACACAAAGGAACTGTAGCAGAGATCCAAAATAAATACATCTAGCAAAACAGTCACGTCTAACATTCAGCGAGACGCAAAACGCCTGCACTTGACCCGCAGTGGATGACATCTTTTCGCCGCATGAATCGAAAAAGGGGCTCGCTGTCACTCACGAGACGCGGCCACAGACTGAACAGCGAACACGCTACACATAGGAGCGAAGCGAGAGGTCTGTTTAGGGCATAGGTCTATGATGATGTTTAATTGACCTCGTCATGCTGCTGCTATTTATTTCAAGCCAAAATAAGAAGTTTTAGCTACTTCACTGTCAGCCCCTAATAATTTGACATAGCAAGGCTGGGGTGCAAAGATCACTGTGAAGGCTTCACTGCCCAGCTACTCAGCTGCCTTGTTGTGACGCAAATGAACTCCTGCACGAGAAACACCAATCGAGAGTTAGAAATGAATGAACTTCTGCGCGACAGACACCAATCGAAAAGTTAACATTTTTGTAACGAGCCGCCGCAAAGCGGCACGAGTGCAGTGCCGGGGGGTGGGTTAACACACGCCCCCGATATTCGCTGAAATGGCGTTGTTCGCTAAAGCGTCATTCACTCATGTGATATTATCAATTCCCACAAAAAAGAAATCAATTATAAAAAAATTATCACTAAAAAAAATATCAATCAAAAAGAATTATCACTAAAATTTAATTATTAAAAAAATAATAAAAAATCAATTATCACTGCAAAAAAAAATATTTATTTTCAGCGATAATTATCAAAAAGAAATGTGTAAATATAGCAAAAAGCTTGACGAAAAAAACAAAAAACACACACAGACACCCACTGGGGATCGAACCCGGAACCGCTGCGTGAAAGGCGGACGCCCTACCACTGAGCTACTCCCGAACTCGAATATTCTTATCTTTACAGTTCGAGTTATGCGAGACCCAACATGACAGCTCTCGATAGTTTTTCTTCCTCGGTTAGTTATGTCGGTTGCCGGCAAAATCTCCACTTCCTATTAACAATCTCATACAATCATGTGGCTACAGCAGAATGTGCACAAGGGCCGCTGACATGCCGCCGGCCGCCTGATTTTGCAATGACAAGCCAGCGGCCCGAGCTTCCCCGACCTAGCGAACCAGGCGGGCTGCGACGACAGCGTCACCGCTTTCGTCGTGCGAACGGCCCCGTCCGTTCGCACAAACGGACGGGGCCGCCTTTCTGAAGCGCCGCTAAAGCGGAGCTTGTCAACTCGGCCGATCTAGTAACGTTGCTACTAACCCTATGCCCACTGCGTTCCAATAACTTTGCAAAAAAGGTCAAGTAAACACGGAGAAACAGAAAAGGGACTTACTCCTTGTTCAGCGTATTCATGGCCTCTCCTCTCTGGACGCCGCCGCGTGCTATCTTGGGTGACTTGAAACGTATAAAAACCGATAACAAAGCTTCTCAAATCGTCGAACCTCGAAGTGCTCCAGGTCAAGAAAGGCCTGATGAGTCCACCACCCAACCACGACAGCCGCATACACCGAATGTGGTCAATGGGATGCGCGGGCAGAGCCAGGGCGTACGCGACTCAAAGAGGGCTGGCATGCGTCTGGCCAACCAGAAGCCGAAAACTATCTCTGCAGTGGTAGCGAGAAATAGCTCTGATCAAAGGTCTATGTTCGTAATGGCTTTAATAAGCGCGTAAGAGTGAAGCGTAGTACTCTTTGTAGTTGAAAATAGGATGCACATGTACGCTACAAACTCTGTTTCACTCGGACAGAGTGTGACCGCTCGGAGCAGACTCCGGCCATCGACGCTTGGCGTACGGATTATGTCGAACGTTACGCTTGTCGCACTCTTCACCATCAATTCGATGAGCGTGATTGAACATCACGTGTCCGTATTTTCAGTCATCGAGAGTTACTCCAAGCAGTTATCAGGTTTGTTTCTCGCGACCACCGCCAGGGCATTACTTCCGGCTACTGGTTGCGTCACATTCGAATTGCCGAAGACGCCCTGGTGACACGCCCAGCCCGCTTTCGGCCAGTGGTGCCTCCGCATTTGTCTCCTATTAGCGGCGAGATGTATCGGTGGCGCACCTCGTTCGGTTACCGTTCTGACGTCATTACCTTCTGATCAACAAGCTCGATGGTGTCTTGTAATGAGCATTACTGCGAAGCCTGAAATCGATGAAGCGCTCTCGAAAGCAACGCTGCCAAGCACCGTCAAAGTTGAAGCTTCTTACATTCACTCATCTATTTTCGTCGATGAGACGTCACTTTGCTGACGTCATAGTCAGCGATCTCGGCCAATCGTGTGAAGTTCGACCACAGCTGACACGTTTCGATCGCTCGACGTCGCCAATACACTTTTCTACGTGGGCGCCGCCATCTTAAATTCTAGAGCTTCCGGTATGCGTGAAGAACTATCGCTTCTCTTGCTCCGTCATCGCTAGTAGAACGATCGTTAACATTCTTAATTGCAACCGTCAGCATTCTTGTTACGTCCCATCTGATATTTTATTACTTGTTCCGTGATGTTATCGCTTCTGTGTTTTCGATCTTCTTGTTTCGGAACGCATACTCGGATATGGGGAAAACATGGACATGGCGCTGCGATGGCTAATAGCAAACAAAGGTGATACACTTCGCCAAGCGAATTCGGCCATGAAGCTCTCTACATGCTACGGCTCTGCCAATCACGCCAACGTGGTCCACAGCGCGAACAGCGCGACACGATCGAGTGGATGGCTGGATAAAAAAAAAAAGGTTTAGTTTTTGCAATGTGAGGTAGTTCGCGCCACCTGGCGGAGAGCTATCACCGCGCAGGGAATGGATGAACTAGGCTTTATTTAGTGACTCTAGCAACGCTAGCAACTCTAGGATGAACGTGAAAAAATTTTTAAATATAAACAAGTAATGGCGGAACTTCTTGGGGCCGAGATAACTTCCGGTTAACCACCTTCATCTGTATGCTTACTCTTAGGTGAGCAGGAATGAGCAGCGCGCTTTTTTTGAAGTTTTTCTCGGTGGAAAATCAGAAAAGGTATGTCGAAAACCGGACGCAAGATAGATCGGTGTGTTTCTGGACCATACGGCGCCAAGAAAAAGCACCACATCTCGTTTTATTTGGCCTCCGTGGCCAAAGTTGCGTAACCCTACGTGACGGGCGACGGGGCAGTGGAAGGTTGTGTACACGTGAGACATTCAACGAAGTTAGACGCCCACGAATCAACCGAGGCGTCGGCATGTGATTGTTTCGTGTTTTTCGTGCACGGGAGAGCGTGTGTGAGTCTGCATCGCATCGTCAGCTGCGCGGCGTCGCCGTGAGTGTTCGAGCTGGGCAAAGCGAAACCACGCTACGCCTGTCGGACGTAGTTGACGGAATGTGCGCAGGATTGTGCAAGTGCAACTGGTGCTCGATCGTGCCCTGAAAGAAGCAAGCAGTGCGTTTTCGACGACGTGTAGATATATGGTCATTGGGACAAAGCCGTCGCAGTGTATAGTACGAGTGCGCCGTTCGTTCCCCGCAAAAATCTAGCGGCGTGTTTTCGACGACGAGTGGAGATCTCGTGATTGTGACAACGTCGGCCTACCAAGGCGATCCCGATATTCACGCGGATACAGGTGCAGACGCGGACGTGAAAAGGCTCTTTTAGATTTTAGGACCCAAGTGACCAGGTGAGAAAACTGATTTCGCGTCTGATTTGTTACGATCACGCGAGACATATCGCATTTGTTCGAACTGTTCTGTTTGGGCAGACACACACAACCGCTGTTGTGTTTGACGACATGGGTGAGTAATAAAATCGAAAGGATGGTACCGATGGTGTTTCACGTCTTGCTTTAATCATGTCACGAACAGACGCTTTACTGCGTGCTGAAAAGAGAAATATGGCTCTCGAACTTCGAAAATTGACGTGTCAGAAATTAAAGTGAAACCAAAACTCTTAAAATTAGCCGTTTTTTTTAAGCTTGTTTTTGTGTTTTTGCTGGAGTTTCTTCAGGACTCGCATAAACCGCCTATTTACAATTCACATGCACACGAAAAGTAACGTCATCAAGAAATTCTGCTATAGGATTAAAACAAAAGGACGAATGAACTTTTTTATGTATTAAATATTTTATGCAGAACCAAGTTTGTCTGTGCTATGAAAACCTGCGTTCAGGCTAAAATAAAAAAAAGTTATATCTGGATGTATACTAGATTAATCTTTCAATTACCCCTTTATTTGCATAAGAAATCAAGTTGATTCGTTCGATAAAGTTCTTTCGCTGCCCGGAAGAGTTCGGATATGGATACGCCTCCGTGATTTCACCCAACATTTTGTAACCATGGCTTAGTTCGGAGAGTTTTTTGCTCTGTACATGCTGCCATTAGCCCAATGTGCTTTTTTTTTGTATTTGGCAAAAGAATACCAGAGGAAGCTTTTCTCATTTTCTGGTCCATTTTTGTTGTGTACAATTCGTCAAGAATTCACTGCTTTGTAAAAGGCACAGTCATTTTTTAATGTTTTCGCATTTTGTACATATAATTTGTGTTCAAATAATAAAATATATTTTTGTATCCGAATAAAGTTTTTTGGGACAATTTTTTTGTATGGAATGTGCCCTAACCTGAATTCCCCAAGTGTTGATTCCGTCCCCCAGTCTTAGCTGGGCTGGGCAAATATGTAGCCATGTACATGTGACCAGACTTAATATTTGCAGTACAAATAGGAGTCATTGCTGACCAAGCCTGTGGCTCGTATACTTTTGTCTCTGCTGGGCAATGAAATGCCAAAGAGGATTGGTGGTCCTGGATAAAAGCGGCATTCAGCATAGCCATGTTCTATGGGACACTTTTTTCTTTTGTTGACCAATTTGAAACAAGCCGTATGGCTTGACCATCTTTCAGATTGGTGGCCGGGGATAAAAGGAGCGGTCAATACCCAGCCTACTACCGGACAGTTTTTTGTCATCATTGAGTAAGCTACTGCCAGTCAACACTGGCCGGACAGGTAATATAGATATTTTTCGGACTGGTGGCCAGGGATTAAAAGAGTAGTCAGTACCCAGCCTTCTACCAAACACTTTTTTGTCTTCGTTGACCGAGTTGCTGCCAGTCCACATTGGCCAGAGGGGTGCTGAGGATGTTTTTAGGACTTGTGGTCGGGGAGAAAAAGAGTGGTCAGTAGCCAGCCTTCTACTGGACACTTTTTTGTCTAAGTTGACCAAGTTACTGCCGGTCAACATAGGCCGGACAGGTGCTGAGGATGTTTTTAGGACTGGTGGCCGGGGATGAAAAGCGTGGTCAGTAGCCAGCCTTCTACTGAACACTTTTTTGTCTACGTCGAACAAGTTGCTGCCGGTCAACATTGGCCGGAAAGGTGCTGAGGATGTTTTCAGGACTGGTGGCCGGGGATGAAAAGAGTGGTCAGTGCCCTGCCTTCTACCGGGCACTTTTTTGTCTTCGTTGACCAAGTTGCTTCCGGTCAACATTGGCCAGACAGGTACTGAGGATGTTTTTAGGGCTGGTGGCCGGGGATGAAAAGAGTAGTGAGTCCCAGCCTTCTACCGGACACTTTTTTGTCTTCGTTGACCAAGTTGCTGCCGGTCAACATTGGCCGTACAGGTACTGAGGATGTTTTTGGGGCTGGTGGCCGGGGATGAAAAGAGTGGTCAGTGCCCTGCCTTCTACCGGGCACTTTTTTGTCTTCGTTGACCAAGTTCATGCCGGTGAACATTGGCCGGATGAGTGCTGGTCACCTTTTTGAGGCGGGTGACCAGGGAGGAAACGAAGACTTGGTGGCCAAGCCCTTCCCGAACATAATTTGGTCATTGGTTGCCAATGGAAAAACTAAGACTCTGTGGCCGGGGACTTAACAGTGATATTTTGGGGACCTTTGGCCAGCTGCTTGCCAGTGGCCGGGCTGGCCAGGCAGGTGCCGAGCAAAAATCAGGCATTGGCCAGTGTCTGGCCAAAATTTTGTGCTGCCTGGGCTATCCGCCATCACTCAACTAGTGTCATGAAAAATCAGCTTTTAGTGAAACACCTAGCGATAGCCTTTTTCGAACTTTGCACTGGCTTTCGACTAACAATGTGGTTGGGCTTGTGAGAAGTTTTGCTGTCAATTAAATATTAAAAAAAAAAAAAAATTGAAAATTGTAAGATTTTTTGTTATAAAAAAATATCTAACTGCTCCCGGGACTTAACATAATATTTTACCGGCTGGCCTGCAGGTATATAATCTTAAATAATAAATGTTTAAAACCGCTCAGTTAAATATCTCACAGTAAACAAAAATCCTGAAGTTGCAAAAAAAGTGCTTTTTGACGCATAAACAGCCGTTTATTTCACCCTGATGTTGTCCAAGTAAAAATACAAAATATGGTGGGTTTTGGAGAGAAAGATCGATAATCTTTTGATTCTGAATGTTTAATCTAAGTAATTTTTGTTTCACGGCATGAGAAAACAATTTTTGAAGTTGAACTCTCTCACCACCATGCAGGCGTTGCTTCTTGACGCCTCTTTCGCCGCTACAGCTCGCCACCTGCGACGAGAGCTGACACGATTAGGTCCAAAAGAAAGGAGCGGAGTTTTTTTGCTGCTTCCCCTTGTCCGATACTTTCCGGCATGCGGGGAAGAAACGGCTTGGGTATCGTGTAACAATCGTAGGTGCCGCCAGCGCTAGCAATATGCAGGCCCGTTGTGCCCTTTGTGCCCGAGGGCGGCTCGGAAACCTCTGATGCCTAATACGCGCGGCATCAGTTGACATGGACTTCTCTTAAAAGGGAAACGCGATAATATTGCCGAAACAGAAAGAATTTGCCGCTTGAAAGCCGATTTAAACACAAACGAGGCGTGAGCCTCCAACTGCAGTCCGTTCGTTAACACCACATCGCCTCGTCGTATGGAGATTGGCCCGTTCACGGGGCTTTTGTATTGCTGTCCATATCTGTCCTGACGTCAGGAGAAGAGAGAGTGTTTGCGATGTGTACCTAAGGGAACAGCTAGCTTACTAGCTGATGCTGCCCACATGGCAGCGCTAAGCATTTGCTGATGTCAAGACTGTGGAAGTCCACAGGAGGACACAGCTGCTCAAAACGATCAAGGTAGGAAAAGCCGCCAAGCAGCAAAGAGGTAGAAAAAAACCTGTTCCCACCAAGATGTACCCGACAACTCGAGGTCCTGCTCTCTACCGGCTTGCGCACACTGTGACACCGTCGCACGCTTTGCCGGGCTCGAGCGGTGGCGTGCTGAGCAGAGAAGAGACACGCAAGGAACGACGCCAGGTTGCGGCGCGAAAGCTCAACTTCAAAATGTTTTTTTCCTCTTTAGAACAAAATTACTTTAACTAAGCTTTCAAGAACAAAAAGGAAATAAACTCTTTTGTAGAAAGTCACCATGTTACGTATTTTTCTTTGGGCCACCTCAAGGCAGAATTGACGGCTCTTTAAATGGCAAAAACGCAATTTAGAACAAATTTAGTTGTTTTTTTCTGCAAGATATTTAGTTTTACGGCTATAAACCTTCTTGTGTACTGTATAACTACCAGGGCTGTCAATAAGAGTATTTTAAGTGCAACATGCAACAAAGCCATAGTATGTAACAAAACTAAAAATATGCTAAAATGCTCATATATTTCTTATTCTTTAAAACTGCTTCGTGCATACCAAATTCCATGACCATGATCCTTATTACATAGCAATCCAAATACCATAGGGTTTAAGGCAAAATATTCTAGTGTTCCGTAGAAAAATCTTGCTTTTCATCAATTATTGAATGACTCGCAGTTCCACCCCCCTCTTTTGCTAGTTCAAACTGCAAACCACCATCACCCCATGAAATTTGTTTTTCGTCTACAAAAATATGTTAGAGGCACCGCAAACGTTACGGTGAAGAGCCATCAATTTTATTTTAGGAATCGGAGGTGGCTGTGGAACCTTTTGGCATGGCATGGAGAGGTCCTGGTCACTTAAAGCCGCCCGTCGTTTACGCATCGCGCTTCGAGTCGGCCCTCGGGTACACAAGGGCACAACGGGCCTGCTATTGATGCGCGCTGGCGGCACCTACGATTATTACATGATACCCGCCGTTTCTTCCCTTGAAGACGGAAAGACGGACAAGGGAAGCGGCAAAAAACTCCGTTCTTTCTTAGGACCTAATCGGTTCAGCTATCGTCGCAGGTGGCGTGCTGTGCGGCGAAAAAGGCGTTAAGACGCGACGTGGGTTGTGGTGCGAGAGATCAGCTTCGCAAATTGGCTTTCTACGCTTGAAGCAAAAATGACTTTGATTAAACTTTCAGGATCAAAAAGATTATCGAGTCGTTCTTCTAAACCCACTATATTTTGTCGTCTGACTTGGACCACCTCAGGGTGTAATAAACGGCTGTTCATGCGTCAAAACGCACTTTTTTTAACCTCAGGATTTTATGTTTGCTGCAGAGATATTTATTTGAGCAGTTCTAAGCATTTTTTTGTCAATTATGCCGCCTGCAGGGTCAGCCGGGAAAAATATCTATGAAGTCCCGGGAGCAGTTAGATATTTTTTAAATAAAATAGCAATAAATGGTTAAAAATTTTCAATTTTTTTATGTCTTTTTAAAAAATATTTCGATTAAACAAAACTTCACAATCCAAAACCACATTGTAGCAGTCGAAAACCGTGCTAAAGTTAAGAAAAAAATATTGTGAGGTGTTTCATTAATAAAGCTGATTTTGCATAAATATTGAGTGATACCTCGTTCCACTGTGATGTTAAGCGTTCAAACCGCTCGTCACGTCATCAAACATTTTTTATTCGACAAAAATATCTTAGGGACATGGCTGCGGGCATTGGGGCAAAAGGCCATGCATTTTTTTTTAGATAATCGGAAGGGGTCGAGCGCACCTGCCTGAGCGTTGACATGCGAGAGAATGCCCAGAAGTGGTGGCTTGTTTGTTGCTTTGAGTCTTTCGCGTTCTGTCTGCATATGGTCGCGATGCAGACGCATGGGGCAATACATTTATGGAGGCAGGGAGGCAAAACAAAATTGTGTCGTCGCGCGTCGCAGTGACAGGGCTTGGCTGGATCACCAGCTGCAAAACTCGCACCGGCTGTTCTACCGAGGCGATTTGTTTTTCACTGGTAAAGCCCTCGCTAATTTCATTTCAACTTTTGCAGTAACGTAAAATAATTAGTAATTAACCGACGCTCACCCTACTGAGAGAGTTACAGATGACGTTTCTCTGTCACCGTCGCGCCAATGACTACGCAATCGAGGCGGATCAGGGTGTGCGGACTCCGACTGTCTGAACTTCGAAGATAATCAGCGGAGCGTGTCGAAAGAAGTGTAGAACTCCTCTACTGGCAGACCAAACGTTGGTTTCTTCTACTCCGGAATGTTTCTGGGGTAAGAGGCAAAGGTTCCCTCTTACCCACAGAGACACAGAAAACAAAACAAAACAAAAAAACGTCCGAACGTTTAAGTAATAATTTAGAAAACCAAAAAAAAAATCAATTAAATGCGGATAAAGAAGATGCAGTAGAAAGATAAGGACAGTTCGAGAATAACTAATTAAACGGCATGTGACTTATTGCTTGCCATCTTGACGGTCTATTTCTGAGATGAAAAAAATCATTGACATTCTGGTACCGAACTCCGGGATGCGGCTTTGCGACATCATCTCCAGTCCCAGACAACGTTGACAGTTTCTGAGGTACTGAGGACTTTCGTGGCACTTTGAAATAGTGAAACTCTAAGACTTTAACGATAGAGGTAAATGATAAGACACTTAACGCGCAAGATATTTCAAGAAGGATTCCGGCAGCCAAATAATAATCAATTGAATCTAAGAAATCGCAATAGGTAGATTTAAATCAAAGCGCACCACTCGACGTGCACAATACACCAGGATGATAAAGGATGGTACCGCGCTGCGAAACACACCCATATCAACCTAAACACTCATGGGAAGAAGCAAGGCGAAGTTGAACAGAATTGATGAGGAGTTGGAGCCGCTACGACATATTGAGGAGATCGAGGTCGTGTACGGTGCAGCTTACGACTATTAGGGTCAGGCCATTGTTGCCGAACTCCGCTTTCCGATTAAAGAACTCCAAATTAGCGCACGTCCCATAATACCGGAGACCACAAGTTGGTCCAGGCAAACGAAACTGAATATTACGACATCCAGAAAGGATATAACCGAATTAGCATACCTTCAGGAAAACGTTCAAGGGAACCATTCACACCAATGAAATGTTGTCAACAACAGATACGTTCTGTTATATGCGCCACTACCTGATTGGAGACGCCGTAGCTGCAAGCTCTAGACTAGTTACAACAGATGCGTGCTATGCTGATGCCATTCACCTACTGAAGCAACGCTTCGATGATCAACTGAAGTTAGAGCAAGTATATTTGGGGGCCCTTCGCAATATTTCTTATTTAGGATCCTTTATAGATGCCCCAGGTGTGAGCAACCAGTACAGCAGTTTTTAACTAAACCTCAGGGTTCGTTGTGCATTAGACATGCTCACATCAAACTTTCGCAGCCACGATTTGCAATATCATAACATCAATTCATCTCAACATCAGACTGTAATTCCACAGGCAGATTTCATATAGTCTACCAATCAAAGCAGCAACAGCGCAGAATGACGCAACGTCATCACCTGCTACTATATTCTCATCGGAACTTGGTGATATGCCATAACCTTCGTATTAAACTGTTAAATTCGAAAACCGGGAAAGAAGCAACTATAGCGGAGCTCGTGCTTGCAAGCAAAAGCCAGAGCATTGTCCAGGTGCTTCCGCACAGTTTATTTAGTCCCTGTAAACAACACGCGATTGGTATGTCTGCCATTATATAGGTCACGTCACACAATCTTGAGATATTGAGGAGATTCTAGTTGAGAAAATAAAGTTACTTTGAAATGACATCAGATGTTTCCGCTGCACATCCAAAGGACATTACGCAAGAGATCGCAAAAAGCAGGTTAGGGAGCGCAGATTGTAGGGTACGACACGTACTAAGACTGTACAATCCGTTATTCGTTCAGACGAGAAAATAGTGAAGAAAAAGTGTAGTAATCTATCTACAGACTTGGGCAGTAATTCATTACAAGTAACCGATTATTTGCAGTCCATTACTTTCTAAGTAATTTTGTAAGCACCGCGATAATTGTTTCTGGCAATAATTTGTAATGTAATTTTGTTACAAAATAACGCTAACTAATTATTTTATTTCTTCGTTATCTTCAAAAAAATCAAAACATATGAAAGCAGGTGGAGAATCATGAGGAGGCATTTCAGCATTATAATGACATACTAGTTTCATAAAATAGCGAAAAAAAAAATAACCCAAAGAGGAAACACGATTTTTTATGGCCGATCATAAGGATTAATAAAAAAAAGTGCAAGAAATATGAAAGTACGTGAAACACAAATATCAACGAGAGAATGCCTATACTTCGTTTCACCTGATGTCCCAGCGCGGACGATGCTACGAGCCGAAAGGCCAATCAAACAGCGCAGAAATCTCAAAGACATGGCGTGCTTTCTGGGCTTTATAGAACTAGCCGGCAGAGGAGAAGGCAAAGAGATACGGCGTATACCGACTAGTCCTATCAACTGCGGAGAGCACGCCATGGCGTTGTGCCTCCTTCGCTGTTTGGTTGGCCCTTCGGCTCATAACATCGGCCTCGCCCGGACCTAAGCTGAAACGAAGTATAGTGGACGTTGTGTTTTTGATCACTTCATGCTCAGTAGACACCGCCACTGAGCATGCGCATCGCCAGCTTTGTCTGCAGAATTCAAAGGATCACTTCCGCTGCCCGTAAGCTAGCGGGATGGCGGCTGTGCTCGCAACGTTCGCTGCCTTATCAGCTTACAGGTGAACGGAGTGCCCTTACATTCTTTCTCTTTAATGACACCTTTTTACTAGAACTACCATTTTAAGAGCGAATGCGCAACATAGAGGGAGATTTGCACGAGCTTTTGAAAAAACCTCGAAATTGTTTCTATTCCTTTACGCGCGGGAAAAGTAACGTGAAAGATAATTGACACGTCTGGAATAAGGTAATCCGTTACTTTCGTGCGAAATAATTGGTAACGCTAATTCATTACAGTTGAGGCTCTGTAATTTGTAATTTTTAATTCATTGCATTTTTTAAGCAACATGCACAACCTGGGTCGACCTCTCTGGTAGTCGAGGGTGTACGCAAACTGTTTTTCATGATAGGGTGATTAAGATATACAGGTGTACTTCACGACGCGAGGTTTGAAACGCGTTTTTTCAGCTAGAGATTCATAACGTGCGTCTCGGGCAGGCAGAACGATGCGGTTCTCGCAGGTATTCTTTGCATTAGTGTAGACTTCACCTCCGCGTACTCGGGGCACCATAGAACGGCAACGTCAAACAACATCCCGTAAAATGAATGTTGGTTAGCTCAGTCGGCTCTATCGAAACCGCGGTCGTTTGTCTGACTTGCCTTGCGAGTTTTAGGAATAGTTGCGCCCGCCCCGATCCCATGGTGATAAAATGAGCCGATTGGTTGTGGTCGTTAGGCCAGCTGGAAACGCCTGTCTGGCGACGCGTCGAGATTTGACCATCCACTCAAAGGGGATGAATCAATGAGTGATTTGGAGTAGAAACGCAGAAAGTGTTTTAATTTAGTGAAGGATCGTGAGAGCTATCACAGCGTAATAGATCCCGATCGAAGAACTCCCAGGGACAATGTACGCGTAATCGCAACTTCATCCCACGAGGCACCCAACACCCGAGCACCTCTTTCGCAACCAGCATTGGGAACGTTGCCGTTTGCACAGGTAGTTATCTTATATATATATATACAGGGGGTTTAACGAAAGGTGGACAAATTCGATATTGCGAAAACTACGCGTCGCACCAAAAAAAAGGCTTGTGTCGTTTTGGTCCTGGGCCAGGGACCTTTTTAGGAAAATTATTAAAGTCCGAGATAATTATATTGTTAATTATTTTTGCGTAATTAACTTTTTTATTATTGGGTTTAAGGGCATGGTTTCAATTAGAAAATTGCTCAGCATCGTCAAAAAACACTAAATCAACAAATTGCAGAACGATAGAAGGCACGGGAAGCATTTTACGGCTTTCTGAAAAACCGTACAAATTCGACGGGTTTTAAGTTTCGGTTTGTTATCGGAGCGCATCTCCGCCCCGGCAGCACCGCGCCCCGTGGAGAGATAGTGCAACCAGCCTCTGCTGCGTCGCGCGATGACAGCGCAGCAGAGGTTGGATGCACTATCTCTCCACGGGGCGCGGGCTGCCGGGACGAATGCGCTCCGATAACAAGCCGGAACTTAAAACCCGTCGAATTTGTACGGTTTTTCAGAAAGCCGTAAAATGCTTCCCGTGCCTTCTATCGTTCTGCAATTTGTTGATTTAGTGTTTTTCGACGACGCTGAGCAATTTTCTAATTGAAACTATGCCTTAAACACAATATTAAAAAAGTTAATTACGTAAAAATAATTAACAATTCAATTATCTCGGACTTTAATAATTTTCTAAATAAACCCCGGCCCCGTGGGGACACAAGCTAGCACGGTCCGACGCGGGCCCGATTTTCATATTATCAATGTATCCCTTATAAATAGCTACCCTATATATATATATATATATATATATATATATATATATATATATATATATATATATATATATATATATATATATATATATATATATATATATATATATATATATATATATATATATATATATATATATATATATATATATATAGTGTGTTTTTTAAGCAACAGATTAGTTTAAAGCCATGAAAGTTACACTTACGCCGCTGTGGAGGTGAGTGATACGGCCAGGGGACATATTATAAGGGGCTAATCGTAACGATCAGTCGCTAATTAAATAAGTTTGCTAATTAACTTTCATTAATGAGAAAATAGACATATGCTTCCAATTAGAAACTTGCTCAGCGTCATCGTAAACCCCTAAGTCAGTCATTTCAAAAGACTTTGAGCGCGTGAGAGGCGTAGTAGTGCACACTAAAAGAGTTACCACTCGTGGAGCAGGTGCGAGGCTGGGGCCAGGATAAGAGACGGAAAAAATCGCGCTGGCGCTTTATCGCAACCTCTAGCTTTGTACCCGCTCCACGTAGCGGCAACTTCTGTGGACTACTACGCTTCTCACGCGCTCAAATTCTTTCTGAAATTGATCTGATTTTACGGGTTTTCGATGACACTTAGCAAATTTCTAATTGGAACCATATGTCTATATTTATTAATTAAAAAGTTAATTAACGAACTTTAATTAATTAGCCAACTGATCGTTACGATTAGCCCCCTATAATATGTCCCCCTGGCCGTATAACTCATCTCCACATGCGGCATAAGGGGTAACTTTCTACGGCTTTTTTGCACAAATCTGGTAATCTTAAAAAACACCCTATATATATATATATATATATATATATATATATATATATATATATTTATTTATTTATTTATTATTTATTTCACTGCGGAATTGATAAATTCTTTATTTAAAATCAACCGCCATGTTCGACTCAGCTCGTAGTTAAGCGCCAAGGGATGTTAGTTAGCCTTAGACAAGAACCACCAAGCTTCCCTAAACGAATTTCATCATCCTACATGCACCTGGCAACCGGGACGGCCGAAGGTGACCCAGCGAACACGTGCTGTCGGAATGCACAAGCCTTAATGGGCAAGGCGAGGGGCAGTTCCATTCACCTACAAACATTCCGTGACTGGGACATCAGTGAAAGGCAGAGTAAAGCTAGATAAGAGGCATCCTCTATGAAGGCATCTAATTGTGAATTTTAGCATAAAATGGTGCACGGCCCCTAAATTGCAGAATTTTAAGAAAAACTTACTCTAGCACTAATAACGTTTGCAACAACCTCAAGTAAAATATTACATCACATCAATGTCGTGAATGTTCGGCTAAAGAGTTAACGCAACGACACTGTGTACACAATGGAGGCAATCACTGTATCGGTCATTTGCTGCGTCTATTGCAGATGGCACATTTACGAGCTTTTTTCCGTGAGCTGGAAAAAATGTCGGTCCATTGAAATGCGGTTTTCTAACATACTGGACACCACCTGAAATATGTCTCTTCAGTGGTTCAGTTCAAATATGAAGCTCCACAAGGGAGATCGTTAGAACTAATGGTAATGTACAGGCCCGGTGGCAACGATATGGCGTGAGAGGACTCCCGCGCTTTCAAGAGAACGAGACTGGTGCGCGGTTGTTTGGAGCCGAGGGACTGGAATTCCAGGTGCCATTAATATAACGTCCAGACGCTTGTCTAGGCCGAGCTTGAATCGTTGCTGGAATACTTAGCACACACAACATAAAAAAATAGTTGCCGTAAACATTACGACAGCATGGGCGACTTCACAGTGATCTTGATAAAAAAAATATTGGAATTATGATAAATCCTAATGGTGGGCGGACTGAGTTTCAGCACTTTGTTCGTCAAAATGAACCCCATGTCATTGGGATCAGCCTTGTAAAATGCAATCTTTTTATCAACTACAGAACAGTAGCATTGATAAGGTATTTCACAGCACAGCCTTTCAAGAAGTCGCTGAAATGCGAGGTAAAATCCTGAACTTCTGGAGCGTGGTGCGCGGAAGTACAGAACTCCTCTCGATACATGGTGTAGAATTACACCCCGGAGACCCCAGGAGTGATAAAAAAGAAACTGGGGTGACAGCGACCTTATTATTTAGCAGCAAAAAACAGCCAAGAAAGGGGTTGTTAGCTGCCGCCATGAAACACCCCACGGTCAAGCAACAGGACCGTCTAATGCCGGACATCCGAACGACCACGAATGAGTTGGAGCTTGCTTCATTCCTTGAAAATGTCCGTAATTTATCCTCGGGCATAATAAATCTAAAGCGTAAAGTAAGAATCTAAACATATTATATAGTAGACTCTCCTGCTTCCGTGGCGTCATACGACTTGGATGAAACTACAATGAGGATTACTGAGACGAGTCATTTCCCCGGTCATCTAATAAATTATATAAGCTTCGCACCCCAGCAGCAGCGGAAGTAAGACAACCCCAACGTTGTGGTAAACAACCGAAGGTCAATAAATATCCTAAAAAATGAATAACAGGAGAACGACGATATCCTGCGTAGAAAGCGCTGAACGCACAAGAGCATGGTTAGCGAGGAACGACGCAAGCTGTGCAAAGACCTTCATACCAAGAATCAGCTCGACTATGGAAACTTTGCCGTAGACGGGCGCATCCTCGTGTATTTCGCCGTTTAAACTCATATCGTTGGATATAGTGAAACCTACCCTATTGAAATATTTGATTTCTATAAAACATTTCTTTGTCCAGTAAGCAGATATGAATCATACAACATAAATAGGAACGCCTTAGAACTATAAAAGACCATAAAAGAACCATACGAGAAACTGGTAAGAAGTTTCTTATAAGTTTCTTATACTGCTCGTATATGTTCTTGTATATCTTACAAAGTTCTTATACTTATGGTTTTTATATGGTTATTGATTCTGGTCCATTATATATTGTATGATTCATATGTGTTTATTGGACACAAGAAAATTCTCATACAAATGACTTTCACTAGGGTAAAGCAAGTAAAACACTCAATATGAAGCCAGTTTATATATTTTTCCTTGAGAATCACTGCTCTTCTCAGTCTTTTTCTCTCGAGGATGTGGAATATTAACGAAGAGAAGAGAAGCGAAGTACTTAAGAAGAACCAGAATCGTTAGTGTGGTGCAGCGACCACGGCCAAAGTGCCGAGCAGGCTGCTGCAGTCGAACAACACTTTTGGTATATCAACACATGTTTATATAGACAACAGCATTAGCGACACACACAATATAATGTTGACAGACGTCATTTAGAAACCCGAACTACTACAAAACTTATTTTCTCTCTAAAAAGAACATTCAGTCGGTTAGTAAAGGTTATTACGTAACAGCTTTGAGTTGGCTATGTAAAACCTGAAAGCACAGAAGTGGAAACAACAACAACAATATTTTAGATATCGGGAAACACATTGGAAGTCAACTGTTTATACAGTTCGCTATGTGGAAACATTATTTCTCGAAAGTTCTTAAACGTAATGGACGTAGCGGTCTCGATCCAACTCCTCTTTTGTTGGCTAATCAAGTCGAGCAGGAAATATGTTGTTGTTTGGGTGCCAAGACGAGTCACAACCTCCAATGACGCAGGCTCAGAATCCTGGCCGATTGGCGTTTGGATACTCCCGTGAAGAAGGCTCGGCGTCAGGCGCCGGAGTGGACGGTAGCTTAGTCCTTGGGAGGGGGTCTCACTGTCAACGACCGGTTACTTGACGGTACGGTGATCCAGGAGAACAGGCGGAGAAGTACTCTTAGCTGGAAGAAGTTCTGATGTTACGGTTTTTGGACTGTTGACGTAATGAATATAAACCTTGGCAAGTTCAAGTCCTGGGGCGAAGAGAGATCCAAATTCGCTGGAAAGAGTCTTCGGAAGCCGAGGTGGTGCAGGAATAATCTTCGTTGGCAGAAGGATAGTCGGTTTCACCTTCAGCTGGCACTGACGTTGTCTCAAGCAACGAAGGGTAGTGCCTTCGATGTAGAGGTCTAATGCGTTGATGGCGTCGAGACCGAGGAGAGATGAGTGCTTGCAACGAAACGTAGAACAAGAGGCGAGCAGCGCGTCCCTTGAACATGACTTGAGCGGAAAAGCAACCGGCACTGGATAGGCTGCCTGGAACAGTCAAACAGTTTCAGTCATGGAGCAGAAAGCATCGATTCTACAGCGAAGTGCTTTTTTGAAATGCTGTCCGCTAAAATCGACAACGACAAACCAGACTCGAGAAGGAACGTCCAATGTTTTGTCAACAGAAACGTCGATAAAATGCTGGTGCGAGCACTTTCAGTGACGGAAAGGACGCTCAAAATTTCGTCATCGTCGGATGAGTGGCGGCTGCAACCTTCAGTCACGGCAAGCGCGGACGAGTGTTGCAGCTTGTTGCAGATGGAATAAAAAATGGCCACGCCGACCACTGTGAAAGCATCGCTGATCTTGCGCCGGGCAGCGCGATGACAAGCGCGATGCTGGCGGTAACCGCAGCGGAAGCAGAACGACTAAGAAATGGGCGATCCGCCGGCACGGGTACGGCTGACAGCGGCGGTAATCATGAGATAATAAACCGATCTCACTAGGAGTTGCGGTGAGCGCCACCACTGGCGTGGTGCAATTAGTATCTGTAGTTATCCCCGTTTTGTAGCCGCGTCAAAGCGGGTTGTACTCCCGGCGTTTGGAAACTTTTCGGGTTAACACGAGATTTTATTCGGGCGTATTCTCACGATTTTTACTGGGTGGCTTCACCCGTTTTGTGCCAAGGTACCACAATAAGGGCACCAGGCGAAAATACATCGGATTTCATGTCTTTCCGAAAAAGCAGCCCCCCAAAACGAGTCTAAAAATGTAAAAAGAGCTGGAGAAGTGCGGCAGGAAAAGCATTTTTCGATGTGTTTCGTAATTTACTTCATAATTTATATTCACCCAATTGCACGCTAACCAAAGAGTGTAAGAGTACAGGGCACGAGACATAGTAGGGCGTGTCGAAGTGCGCCGTACGTTCGAATCTCCTTGTGCACTCGCTCCGTAAAGATATATCTGTTGGTCATTCTCAGATCGGCACCTCCGCACTACCTTGCGGCGGCCGTTTTTATTAACAGTTTTTACTCGATGTATTTTGGTGGTTACAACAGTTATTGCGATGACATGTTTCGAGCACAACTGTGCTTCGGAAGATAAGGACAATCACTAAAGAAAGAGCAGCGATTCTCGGTGTGTATAACGTAAACTAAAACTCACTTTTTCGAAATCAGTCTTATATTATTTTCTCTAACAAAACGTGAAACACTGCACAATTCAAATTAGAAGTACAACAATTACTGCCAAAAAGGTAGCCAACGAACCTGACCCACCTTGTGACGGGCCTTTATGCCGGAACCTGATGTTGGCTGGCGTTAATGATCCATTCTGTATTAACACCAATCGAGACAGCACAAAAAAAAATTATCCGTCGGGCAATTTTTACAGTTTGAAGCTTGCGCAAACAAAAACAAAATTAAATCGAGACTGTACGCAAACACTCATCTCTACCCGAAGTTTTCAGGTACCTCGCATGGTTTGTTTATTTTCAGAAATGCGAGTTGTTAAGGCGCGTCATGCATGGTGTTTTTGTTGATCGTTTCATCTTTGTGTGCATGCTTCTCCCCGCAGTTCATCCATACCCAGTCATAAAGTCCGTCAATCAGAAAAAAAACGAGTTTTAAAAAACTATCGCTACCCGAGAATGTCTATTTAGCTTGTCTTACTTCATTGACGATTAAAAGTTATGCCGAAGCCTCAGCACTACTAAGGTCAGTATTCCACCGGCACATTTGACGCTGTTCCGCAAGCTACACCGATCCGATGGTCCCTCAAAGTTTGTGCTTTTTCACATTGAAGTAGATGTTCATTAGTTTCCAAGTTTATTGCGACGTCGGAGCAGCCGGAGAGCTCAGAGAGAGTAGTGTCGTCTTTCTTTTTCCCGCGATCGCAGTGGGACCACCCCGTGAACGCCGTGGGTTCAGGCGCGTTCAAGAAGACGAAGAAGCCGACGACGACGAAGCAGATGACAAAGCGATGCTAAAGCGATAAGACAACTGGAACTGCTTTTTGTTTCGGGCTTATTTACAAACTCAGGCATCACAAACATCACAATCTTATGCGGTAGAGACATGAAGGAAAATCCAAGCTAAAACCACCGCTTCTCAAACTATCCTGTACGCCCACAGTAGCTCAAGACAACCGGGAAGCCGGAGAGCGACAACTACAAATAGCAAGGCGGCGGCCAACTTCCGGAATACACGCTCCACCGCATTTCGCTTGGTGTTATCGGTCTATTGACATTGGCTGACGATCCGGGAGGCACGTGAAGCAGCTGAGTCACGGCGCGGCGGTGCGCGTTGGCTCACTGGAGGAGATGGCTGCCTACAGAAAGACGTGGGAGGCCGCGTTGGCATAGGCCGACGCGAATTGTTGTTGAAGTTACTCGCTGAACTTGGTTAGGAGTGAACTCTCAGACTTCTGAGCCGCTTGGTTCAGCTGCTGTGCTCATAGCGCGGCACGAGAAAAAAAGGAGTGCCGAACATTCGAGAAGAAGGCGCTCTCGAAAGGATTCTGGATACACCAATTCATTATTGTTTGATGTAGCAGAATGTCTACGACAAATGCTCCCAAGAGAAGAGGAAAGCGAAATCGCGAGAAGAAAACGCGGCCGGCAGTGATACCCCTAGCTTCCACAACATATCCCACAACTTTAAACGGATAGCCTCAAAGTATGAAGTACCAGTGGCACTATCAGCTCCAAAGAAACTAAAAAAAAATGGTGCCCTAAGATTGATTCGCAAAATGAAAATAACAACTGCATTGTCAAGCATACGCACAAAGTACGTCAACTGCAACATCAACGTAGTGTACGAAATTTCATTCACATGTGGGAAAGTCTACGTCGGACAATTTGGCACTTTGTGAACGTGAGATTCAAGAGCATCACCTTTCTCTGAAATCATGACCATCGAACATCTCGCCATACATATCCGGGACTGCCACTGCTCACCCATATTCCAACAGACTAAGATCCTCAAGCATTACCATAAAAAAAGATCAGAGAACTCTATGAAGCGAAAACCATATTGTCTCTTGGGGGAGCTTGCACAAGTGCACCATCAATAGCGTTGTCCGAGAAAGAGATGAGATACCTCGACCTTTTTTCTTAACTCGGGTCGCTTCAATGTTTTCTAACCTTATCTTTGACCTGCTGATTTTGCTTTTACTTTGACATTATTTCGCTAGTGTCAAGAGGTGAAGTCAGACTTTGTTTAAATGTTTTAATGCATCTATAAACTATAACAATATTTTTTCTTCTTTTTAGCCTTCACATGGCTAATTCTTCTTTAATGTCTTCCTCGGGAATGCATTAAACTTCCAGTTGGAGTCAGCGTTCTGTCCTGTCCCCTCTCCTTTTCCTTGGTGTTTGCGCTTTGAATTTGTATACTATGTGTAGCCAACTGACCCAACGGTTAATTTTGACTCTTGAAAGGTGTTGGGAAACGATGCCTTCTAAAACCGGTCGCGGAGAGAGTCCTCCAGGAGGTAAATGAACAACGCGTCGTGAAGGTCCGGTATAGCCGCAACGTACTCGAGCACGGGCTAGCCTGGTTGACGGACGTGACGACGGTACCTCAGGCGTTCGACGACGACATTGCTCGCGGAGGCCGAAGTGCTTGTGTTAAACCAGCGACGGCTTGGTCTTACAGGGAAGTGCCGTAGAAGGCCTGCTGCGTGTTCGGAAGTTTCCGCTGGTTTCAGCGGGCAGACGCGGGCGATTGCGGTGGCGTCCAAAGGAGGCGGCAACAAAGGCAAATTCAGTGAACTTCAGGTCTGATCGTATGCCTCCTTTATACTGAAAATACCTGCCCAATACGTTTGGGCGTGGTCGTCGCCGCCTACGCACTCGTTTGCCGCTAAGGGCGCCGAAAAACGTCTTACAGAGAAAGCAGACGAGGCTTGTCCGCATGTCTGCTACTGCAGTTCCAGTATGCAGCACATGCTTGTCTGCTGTTCATCGACGCTAAGCTAATGTGATAACGCTTAGTCCGTTTCCTTGTTGGTTGCGCGGTAGCGATGACCTTACCTGGGATCAAATGGTCACGTGAACACGTAATGTTTTTGCCGGCACAAGTGACATCCGTCAGGCCGTTGTTCGACTCTCAGAACTCTAGAGGCGCTCTAGCCTATCCGCCAGCCGGCACATAAGCTCGATAGCACGAGGCTGTCTGCAGCTCCTGACACGCACACCGTGACGCCATACATACATGCGCAGTAATTTAATTCCATGTTATTGATCGTGGTCCACTTCAGCACCTTGTACTTAGCCTCGACTCCTGGTGCCGCATTCTAAGTCGCAGCGCAGACTACGGGGGCATCGGGGCTCGTGCCCCCCCTGAGTGAGATCGGGGGGGGGCAGAGCCCCACCCCCCCCCGGACCCAGGCCATGATCCTTACCGAGACGCTGTTTACGCGCCATGTAACGAGCTTCTAGTAGTGGCATGTAAACAAAATAACGCCCACGTTGCCTTTATTGACAAAATACATGGAAGA
Organism: Ixodes ricinus; assembly: GCA_037355805.1. NCBI lineage: Eukaryota > Metazoa > Arthropoda > Arachnida > Ixodida > Ixodidae > Ixodes > Ixodes ricinus. Next base: position 61,580 of record JAZHYW010004264.1, read on the forward strand.
TGGAATCCCAGTGAGCTTTCATTAGCTTCAATCTCCAGTTCTGACAAAAAGGTAACGCGCAGCACCCCACGCTGAGAACTTCTCAGCCTGCCCCCTCCGGAAATGGAAAGTCTACGCCGCTGTTCTAAGTCGCAGCAGGCATTACTGTTGTGTGCATATATGCAACTCGGACTCGCGAAAGGTGCCGGGGCTGTCGTTTCGTGAGATTCCCAGCAACACCAACGATTCGTGCGAAGTGGATTAAGCTGATATCCAAGAAAACGGCTGCATGCCAAATTCTACCTCCTGCTACTCAACAGTATTTAGTAGGCACTTTTCTTCCAACTGACTTTAAAGAAGGAGGGATTATTGGTCAGGCGGCCTAAGAAAAGGTGCTCAAGAACCAAGCGTATTTGAAGGTTCGTCCTATCCTCACAACGCATCATCTCTGCCAGCTTTGAAAAAATCAATTTTCTGTTTAATGAGTATTTCAAGAGCCAAAATTTTTCCAGACTACTCTGCATCCGTGACTGACAGTCATGACCTCACGAAAGATCTTCAACAAGCCACTCTCTAGGAAATCGTTAAAGCTACTAGAACTGCATCCGACTAGAAAGCAGCACTGAGACACAGAAGAAACACGACAACAAAAAGCTTTTATCAAAAGTCTGTGCAGCTTAAAGAATTAAAAAAGTGAAAATGTGCCTAAGATTTTCGGTGGGCAGCGTTGCAGACGGGTGCGCAGGTTTTCGGTCACCGAATGCCCGTTCGCTGTCCTGCGAAAAATCACTTGACTGCCGCATGCGGTCCGCGGGCCGTGTGTTTTCCGGCTCTGCTCCAGAAGCAATAAAACGCTAAGTGGTTGCTGTTGCAACGTCAAGAAAGTTCGTCAGTGTGTCTGTCCACTTTTTTTAAATTGGATTGACTATTACTGCTGTCGCTATGACAAGCACCAGAGGTTCGTTAACATTTCAGCTTAAAAACAAAACCAAGAAGTGAAACCTAAAACAAAGGTTAAGACTTATTTTATATATGAAGTCTATACTGACGGTGCCCTGTGCTAACCTAGGAGCGCGGGTTACGAATTTATTCAATTCATAAATGGCGCCACAGTGGACTGTAGCAGCGGGCAGCGGAGAAGCGTCGTCTGCATTTTTGCATGGGTTTTGAGCGCGTCTGGTAGCAAATGTGTGAAACAAGGGCGCGACGACGGCGAAGCATGGGGAAGCCAACCATTGGGGCAAGCATTATCAGTGTAAGGAGGTATGGTCCGGGAGGCTATTCAGCAGCGGGGCCTTGCGAAGCTCGGGTGTGAACTCGAACGATCCAAAAGCAAGGCGGAAGGTCTCGAACATCCGGCAGCCATTGCGGCCATGCGACGGCTTGACGGCCCGGCAGCGGGAGGAAAGGCGAAGGAGAATACTAGCAGCAAAAAAAACTCATGCCGTGACCAGTAACCGGCGAAGTAACGCCGGATGGGGAAACTACGAATCCTCGTCGCAAATGTCGCCTGTAGCAACCGAAGCCGAGGTCACAGACAAGCGGCTGCAGTCCAAACAATACGTTTAATATATTAACACGCCGAGCTTACAGGTCAACAACATTAGCGACACGTACAATACAAGGTTAGAGCAGACCTAATACAGAAACCAGAGACCGCAATATATAGAATTTAGTTCAATTAGAAAATGACTGATTAAACGGTAATTTAAGTTTTGCTTGTTCTTTTGGCGTCCTACATCTCCAAACGAGAAATTTCATGAAAGATGAAGGCACGCGTACATTCTGTTTCTCACATTTGAACATCGGGCGTCAACACGACGTTCCCGGAGCTGCCAATTCACCACTACGCATCTGCAGAGCTAAAATGAGACACTGGAAGAAAAACAGAGAAAAAATCTAAAGTACATCTGAAAGAAATATGACGCTCACTAGTCTTCCGACTAAACATTTCAAACTGTGCTAAGTCGTGCACACACGCAAATTATAAAACCGAGTTATGCATTTCCGATCAGTCACGATCTGTTTATACAGCCACAACCTTGTTCCCCTCTGCACTGGCTCGAAGCTTACGGTCGGCTTACGCAATCGGCGTTGGATGTATTTCTTTCCGGGTTGGATCAGCCTCCGAATGGAGTCAATCAGCCGACGTACACGAGCATATTTATCGTCGATCATTACTTGTTTGATTGTCCAACTGCGCACCTATCAACTGCCGGTCTTGCTCCGTTCACATTAAGCTTATAACAACGATCGTCTATAATCACCGAGGTTGCCATGAGGACGATCAGAAACAAATGCCACATATGCTCGTTTTCATAGACCCCGGCTATTACCCTGAACAACTGGTACAATCGCCAAGAACCGGGAGCATCATGGGAAGGGTAAGAGGAGGGTTTTTGTATTGTAGAGGGGATCGAAAAAAGAGTAAGAAAGTTTGATCGTCAAGAGGGAATGTATTGCGGGAACTTCTGGGTCAAGGTTTTCTTCCTTTCCTGTCAGTCGATCCAACGTTTTGTCACCTCCTCGCAGCTTGTACTGCGAACACGATCAACTAACCACGTGACCCGTATAGGGCAGTTAAAAAACTCGCCGATATGTAGGCACACTGCAGCTGCGAAGACTGCTGCGTCACATCTGTAAGCAGCACGTATCCTGCGAATCATCCGTTTTCGCACTTTGTATTCAAATCCTATGCAACCCTTTACTTGACCATGAGGGCTTCAAAGATATTTTGTAGTTTTCATTATAATTTGACAATTCTTCA